>JAGDQP010017876.1:502-18405 GCA_022664845.1 Lepisma saccharinum | reverse complement strand
AAACTTACCTCTATACTCAAATTCAGGCATCAACTGAAGGTTATATTCTGGATACCCGTCCACAGCGGAATCGTATGTAACCACATATCTTTCATTACCATTTCCTCGGTTAATTACTCTGCCGTAAGCCACTATATTGTCCATTCTTTGTGGTATTTGAAATCCTATAATTAGTGTCAAATAATTTTTATTTGAAAATAACATTTAAAAATATAAAGTTTGTAATGGCAACAAGATTTAAGAATATAACGTTTAACTCTGTTTTAATTGGAAACAGTTTTAAAATATAGGCAGCAAATAAATTCATGATTTCTGAGTAAGTAAAAGTATATCTAAAATTAAGTACTACCATCATAGAAGGTATCTTGAAATTATCGATATTGATCATGCTCAAAATTTTAAACTGGAAGAAGGTTACATAAATGCTATTTACACTTGAAAGTTACCCAAAACATGCTAAGATGATATTTTTATTGTGACACAATTTCAAATTTACAATAGTTCCTAAGTTTTCTCAGTTGTGTGCTCCTTGGGTAGGCCATTTCATAGCTGGGTGTACACCCCTTGGCAACAACAGCACTAGAATGCTCGAGAGTTAATGCTAAGACTATGAGGGGCACATAGGCAAGCATGGCTCTATATTAGAGCAAGTTTGCAACACGTTATTTAGGACGGAACTTCCTATTATTCGCCACTATAGTAAAGTGAGGCATCGGGTAATTCCTCGAGGTTAAACAATAATTCCCACCACGCCAATCAGGTAATTTCACAATTTTCGACTTGTTGACATTTTTTTGCCTTTCTCGGACATTATTCAAGTTTTAGGCGTATACCTGGTAGCACGGGCATCCCAAGTTAGAAATGTTCGTTGTAGGTCATGAAAGTATGTGAGTCGAAGGCGAGGGAGTACCTATATTACTTGGTTGATGCGTTCTCTTATAGGAATAACATAATGTATAAATAGGAATGGTGTAATGTCAAACCTAACAAACCACGTCTTTCTTACAATTTTTCAGTCTAAATTGCTTTCACATCATCCTCTTCCTTTAAAAATTTGTTATTAATGTTTAAGATAGGCATGGCGGCCACCATTATGTTTGTCATATTTATCACCTCTAACCAGTATGCACTAATATGTCATTCTGACTTCTGTTCAATTGTTCAAATCTATTACAATGTTATTCGTAAGTTTAAGGCTCAATTGCTCCCACACCACAATCCTGTTTTTCAGCAGTAAAATATTCATGAAGAATTGAATAAACAGTTATCTTGAATGTTACAGTATTGTCTCTACCTCCCAAATTGGTGATTATAATTTTGTCTCCATAGTACTTATGCTGTTTTTTTTTTCTTTTTCAAGTAACTTACTCAATACGGTTCCTCATTAGAGGCACTCTCTTCACTGTGATTTGCTCTTCATCATCCTCCTCCAAATAGTTCAACACATTCCAAAATTCTTTTCTTTCTTTATTCTCTTCTCTCCCAACTTGATGAGTCCGTTTTGGGGTGGTAGGCTGACTGAACTTCGCGCATGGAATATATTTTCCAGTTCGGAAATTGATATTACATTGTTAATAAGTTTTTCTTCCTCACAGGAAATATAAAACTGTTTCTAATTTCTCCTTCGCTGTGTTTTGTTCATGACCATAGAATGAACAGTTGTTGAAATATGATGGAATAAGAACTGTATAACTTTTTTGTTACTTGTACCGTCTATTGCCTTCACTTTGCCGCCAGAACGAAGTAAGTATCTAGTGTCATTTTGTGAGAAACAACCAAAAGTGTTGAACATAAGAATCCAACATGGTGGGAAATGACACGTAAATTTTGGTAGACTTTTGATATGTTGTTCAGGACGCAATTCTGTCCCAGAAAATCCAGAAACAAATTCTGTTGTAATTAGTTCTAGGTTAAGTTACAAATTGACAACATTATCTGTATTTTAGATTGAGAACCCTTGCAAATATGTGCAGATACAAAGTGTACATCATCTACAAGTTTCACTCATAATCTTACAACAAGTGATTTCTTTACAATGCAATCCAATGTATGATTCCAGATAGTCTTGAAATCTGAAAAATACTATTTAGAATAGTTCAAAGGGCAAAGCAATATCGATACATTGTGCTCTTTAGTAATTTCCTTTGACAGCTTAAAGAATCATTTTTTACTCTTTCAAATGGTATCAGCTACATACGGTTAAAAATGTTCAACACTTTCCTGGATACCTAAGACAACGAACTACATGAAATATGACTTTCGAAATGCAAAAAACTCTCACGTTCTAAGGATGCTCAAACAAAGAATACCTACAGACTATTCTTTAGATTTGCCTGGTTACTATTTAAAGTAAGGTAGGGGGCGATAATTTCGTCATGCTAAGATTTAAAAAAGTCAAAAGTTGTTTTCATCAAGATGACGCAATTATATGATATAAAGACTAGAACACAATTGTCAGCCGGCCACGAGGATGAAAAGGAAAGGTTTACAAAAGACGAAATTGTAAACATCATGCATGTAATTTCGCCAGTTTGTTTTCGAAATTGTTTGCAGATGTAAAAGGTAATATGTTGTGTTACGCGGGATGTATGTTACTTTAACATTGATTAATGAACTAAAAACAACTATTTGAGCAGTTATTATTGAAATATTTCAGTTAAATATTAATTTTCACTTGCATGAATCGGCAGAAGATATGGATATTAAAATGAAGAAAACATTGTTTATGAAAAAATACTGCAGCAGAAAATGCAGAAAATTGTACAGTATTTTGTAAACAGGTATCAATACCATTTGAGTTCAAAGTAATACTAGAACTCAAAATAAAATAATTATAAATTGTCTTTAATAAAAAATAAAGCTCCTTGTTTCACATGGCGAAATTGTAGACACTAACACCTTTCGAACATGTAGGGGTGAACGCCACTAAAACAGCAACTCACATAGACTCTACCTATTGTATTGTGTACTCTGCACAAAACTTTCAACATTTCTGTGAACTACGTGGGATAAGAATCAAATTATTAATAATTAACATATGCACATTCTCTTACATAGCAAAAATAAAATGATCCATGAATTTTACCTGACCACCGACTACACCACGCATACATATTACCAAGAATTGCGGGAATACAAGAAAAATATTTGTCATGCGATACTTGGCCTAACGCCACTATCATCTTTCGATTATACTTCAAAACAAAGAGAACATGGATTTGTGGCAGATTTGCAAGCATGGCGAAATTGCCGTTACGCACCTCATAAGACCTAATTCATATAAAATTGTCATAGATTCTTAGCAGTATTCTCTAAAAATTCCTCTCCAGCATATTCCTTCAGGAAAACAAACAAATTGAAAGACATACATATTAAGGAAATAGGAAGAATTCTTTGTTTTAATTTTTTGGAATTCGAGAACTTTCTCATTTTTATCACTACCGTTCCTCGAAATGTTCATACAACCACTTTGTCTATTTCCAAGGAAGTGGTTTAAATTTTGTTTAGTAGTGCAGACTTCTTCAATAAAACTCTTCTCACATGCTTTGAAAATTCATTGTGACTAATTTTGGTGGCCATCTTTCATAACTTAGAAACTTAAGTTATTGTCAGCAATATTTTCAAAATTGTAATGAATTTTCAAATAACGATGTTGACTTTGAGTGTTCTTGAGCAAATAGTAATCTTACAGATCCCTAGTTGAAGTAACTATAGTTAAAACTTTTTCATTACCTTAACGTGAAATTAAAAGAGGAATTGAAAATTGAATTAATTCTTCAGGGTTATAGGAGTGTAACTATATTTTAATTTATTTAAAATAATGTAGATCCTTCAACATTTTATAAGCTTAAACAAAAATTAATTCATCATAAGTTAACTTACCTGAAGGATAGTCCCATGCGTAGTCCAAGAATGGATCCTCTGGATCATCTGAAGCTGAAGAACAATTTTAAATTAAATATTATTCCTAAAAATTTTAAAAACTTTGTTCTTTTCTATACCTTGGTGAAGTAAACATAGACTTGTATAGTCTAGACTTATAGTATAGACTATATACTATAGTATAGGCTATATAAGTCTATAGTATAGACTTATATACTACGTATTTCTAATATTCTAGAAACCTTTTCTAATTACACCACTATCATCCTGCCAGATTTTTGTCAACGTGTAAACCGGGTTAATTGTGTCATTGAGTCATTCGGGTCAAGTTTTAGACCGGGTCACCTATGTCCGTAGACATAACGTCTTCTTAATATTTCTTTATTGCATCTTTTTCCTGAAGGAGAAGTCAGTTTAGCCTCCGGAAACGTCAAGGACACTTGTTGTTTCTTAACAGTTGTTAAAAATTTAATGTTTGTATGCTTTCAATGTTAAGTAGAGTGTAAGGTGAAAAACTTACCGTAATTCCTGGTTGATGGCGGAGCTCCATTACCTGAAATATGTATAAATTAACCTTTTCCCTTCGTACTCACCAATATATTAATTAAAGAAATAAAAACAATCAAAGAATTAAATTAGTGAAGTAGTAATTCAGTGTAAGTTTACAGCTATAATGATAATAATAATTAAGAAAACAATACATCCATTACACCCTACTTCAATTATTCTGTACTATAGATATGTTAATATTCAAGATTTCGTTACACGAAATTAGAATGTTACTTGTACAAATCCAAGCCTAGAGAGTTCTAACATTTAGAGAAGGAAGTCCATAACCATTTCGCTTGCTTTTTGTTTCAAATTATCTAAACCTATATCAATGAAATTCTTTCAACAATAAACGGAAAAGAAAATTAACAATTGGCACGAATAGAACTCTTGAAACTATTACGGACTTTCTTCAATGAAAGTTTGAACTCTCTAGGCTTGAATTTGCAGAAGCAGTATTCCAATTTCGTGCAACGACAAAAATACATTAGACATGCGGATGTAGTGCTGGCATCTTTTGTTAGAGATCGTTGCTTTACATTAACCTTAAGCTTCGACTATCTTTGCAGACAGAATATTGTAGTGACGCAAGAATTTCTAAATCCATTAATAGATTTTTTTTATTATTATTTTCTTTCTGATATTTCTTGACATAAATTCAAAAAAATAATTTTCTTATGACACCCAACTTACGGATGTTGTCAACGTATTTTCTATCAAATTATATTTGTTTTAGAAATATTGCTTCCAATTACGTTAAACGTAGCAGCGCAAAACTAAGTATAAATATTTTTTATATTTCATAAAAATTAATGCTTGTACGTCTGAGATTCTATCAAAGGGCCGAGCCTTCGTGATTCTTAGTAACTTGTTTTATTGTTGAAAGTGCCTTAAGTAAACTTCGCCAAAATAATTTAAAATAAGCTTATCCTTCGATATAAAGGTCCACAACCTGCCCTAAAAATAAAATCGTCAGTGTGCAATTATTCATATCTATTAAATATTATGTCAGTTACCTAATTTGTGACAACATGAATAATGTACGTATACTTACGAAGACTTCGGCTTGCAAAGCGTCTGTTTTTGTATAAACTTTCTGCAAAAAAATATATATATATATAATTAGTGTCATTCAAGATTAAACATACATGTTTTCATACCTATATCATATTGTAAACTACCAAAGTTATTAAGATTGTAGATGATGCAGTTTACTTCACAGATTCTGAAACGTAAATTAAGAGACCCAGGTCCCGTGGTCTAGGGATTATAATAACTGGTGGGTCGAAAATACATCCAATAATGCAGCATCTTTGTTCAAACTCCGAAGGTCAGGTTACAGGTTATGCAAACTAACTTTAAATCGAAGAAACGTAACGTGCAACTTTTCTTATACTATATTACTATTTTCAAGTCCAGCCTCATAAACATAATCATATATTACTTGAGATTCCTTTTCTTTTAGAGGAATGTATGTTCTGTTCAGCGAGAGTATGACTAGAATGCACAATCAGTTACCGCTAAAAATGACTATTCAGCTTTTCATAGCAACCACTAGATATCATATATTCCATATTTTAAGTCCCAGATATTACATTTAATCTACATGTACACTATGTTCGTTACTGATACCACAAATAACAATCTTCCTAAATTCGTTTTAAGGTTTCCTTAAACCCATTGTTAAAACAATCCAACTTTTATAACAAAAGAAAATCTAAATCCATAAACCAAAGAAATTAACTTATTATTACTTCTCAGAGTTCCATCACATTTTGATGGTGCATTCCTGAAATAATAAACTTAGAATTGCTACTAAAGAGGAACACGAGCTCAACCCTACTGCCATCAATCACTACTGAAGAACTCAATGTTTTTTTTGTTTTTTGTTTTTGTTTGTTTTTTAAGTTTCACCAGGCGAATTCTTAGACGATACCTCAACAAAAATCTTTGTCGTTAACTTACTCATCAGTTTTCCGAAGGAATGTTTGTCGACAAACATTATTTCTCGTGCTCCTGACGAGGTCAGGTCATACCTGCCTGCCAAGACTACATAATGTTCATAAAAGAACAACAAAATATATCATGTAAAACGTTCAAAGGTTGAAGAAGAAATTGTGAATAATATACATAGCGATCATATTTCTCAAGGTGAGAGCCTTCTCTTATATGAGAACAGCAGCTGCACGTCATAGCATGGAATCGACCAGCATATCGTAACGTGCACCAAGTTATCGCTATGCACATAGTTTTGATTGAAGGTTGCGCCCATAGTGATCTTAGTTAAGTCTGTTTTAAATTTGGATTTATGAAAGGAAGTGTCAACTTCCTTGTAAATTTGACGTTTGCATCCGATAAAAGATTATTTTGTTTTATCGCTTACGTCATTTCGGTTCAAAATTGTGAACCTGTGAAAGCATGTATTCTTTTACAAACTGCTTACGTCTGTAATTGCGACGATGGATTTAGAAAATATGATCCTCGCCCCCACACACAAATTGTACCCCTCAAGTCCGCATCTGCTGATGAAGCAAATATTGTTCCTTGAATGGCTCGTTCAACAGCTGCACCTTACAAGTGATGAACCAGGTCCATGTCTGTGGACTTTCGCGGTCAATTGAAACCTGTGGAATGCTGCTTCAACCATTCGCCGCCGATACTGAAGTCATGTTGTTGTGTATTGTACTGTTGGAATGGTCTTTCACCAAAGGACAAAATGGTGCCATGGTCGAGTCCAGATTATACATATAGTCTGTAAGGCCAGAGATAAAACAGGAGTTTCATTAACGATCAACAAAGAGATCTTATTGTCCTAACTAAAAGCAGCACAAATTCCCAGAGTTACCGTCAGTCTGAATGGTTTCTTATTAACACAAAGGATCCACAAATTTCCGTGATATGACGCCATACAATGGAACAACTCGAACCAAGACACAGCACGCTTTTCGTTGCCAGCTGTAGCTCGACCAGTGACAATGTTGCACAACATCGTCCAATTCAAATCCATGCCACAAGACCGAAGTGTTGACACGGGAACTTGTGTGGGTCGCCAACTTTCGTAGCCCAAGAATCATTGGATCTCGAACTGTTCTACTGGATAAGTTTCTGGTACAATATCTACGTAAGATTGTATAGAGACTTAATAATCTCGACAATTATTGACTAAAAGTGTTGGGTTAGTAAATCGTAATCAAAGTTCTACCCAATAAATAAAATTAAGGTAAATTTATCATTAAGAAAAGCAGCTTAGAGATTGTTATGCTTTTCTATTGCTCAATGTCAGTTACTGAACAATCAAGCTCTTACGTCGGGGGGATTCTTTCCATTTTGCACTCCCTCAAATCATAAACTTTACTCAAATACAATTCTTGATTACAACATCAATTGTAATTTGTAAAGCCGACAAATGTTACGTCATCATTTCATATGTCGAGATATTGCGTCATTTGTGATGGTGACGTGTTACCTCTGAGCGCATCCAGCTTCAAAATTTCCTAAGCTTGTACGAATCTCCAAATAAATTTTAACTCGTTTTCGTTTGAGGGGCGATGCTCCGGTACATTATTAGACGCTTTTGAGCGCTCTGTCTCTTTGTGTTACTTTATTTATTTATTTTTCAAAGTAATTATTTTACCTAGAAACTACTGTATCTAGAAAATCATTAAGACTAAATCGAAACGTCTGGCAGACTTATACGTATTACGGTGGTACTTATGATTCGTTTCATTCACTAGCTAAAAGACATAACAATTTTAAGAAATTTCGGCAGATTCTAACTAAGACTTCTCTGTAAATGCTATCATTGCTATACTGCAAAGGTTCATATATATTAATACTCATACTCTAATAAATTATTCTTGAATCAATCACCCCGGTACTAGTTTTATCACACACTACACAACTGACCATAAATTCTTAATTGCACAATCTCACAGTGAAATATGAAGATCAAGTAGCAATATTTAATGCAGCTTCTGTAAAGATAAATGAAACAACATGACGTTATTATCGAACGATATAGAAATAATGCTTTTTTACTCACCCGAGAAGCTTCTTTTTGGAGACGATTTTTCGGTTTGTTGTGTCTGTTCATTAGTAGATACTACTACCTACAAAGAAACAACATTCATTATATCTATCCAAATGAGGGATTTAGTTCATTACAGAGATTCTGAGAGAATTTTAAGTTGTTTTTTTTTGGGGGGGGGGGGTGAAAATCTAAAATTGGAATGGATTTAAGTAAATTTTTGGTTCTCAATTTGTAACCGTAAATATTTTAAAGTTGGGAGTATGTACTTGGGAATTCCCCCCCCCCCCAACCCCCCCCCCTATTAGGGAATATGTCAGAATTCTTGGTTCATGGTTTTATAACACATTTACGTTCACAAAAGTCTACTTTAGGAGTCATGTGGAATTGTCTTGAAGTATGGGCGAATACAGAGATAGTCAAATGATGCTTTAGTATTTCCAAACTATATATTTTCATTCTTGTAGGAAAAACACTTCCAGATAAATTCCTAATTTAATCCGAAGAATATAATATCCAATTGCATTTACGATGGTCCTATTCTATCGGAATAATTTAAGGTAAGGAAAACTTCAACCTCTCTTTTTATCGTCGCTTATTGATTTCTTAAAGAAAAACCATATTTGTCAATTTAAATTACGAGGAAGACGGATAATTTTGATGAACTTAAGTCAACTGCCCCGTTCAGCGCAATCTAATGGGAGAAATCAACTTTCCTAAATGGCATCCCACAAGCTCTTTCTTAAATATTTATATTCGTTCCGAGCCCATTGCTACAATTGCTCGTGAGGAAATATCAATAAAATTTACGTACATTATGATGTTTATTGACGTGTGGAGGAACTTGTGAGTTCTTTGAAATTATTTGGAGTACACTCTTGAACATTTGGAGTGGGCTAGTAGATCCTTATAAATGGGGAACCGTTTTTGAACAGAATGGTTACTGACTACGAGAAATGTATAGTTATTAGCCAGAAGATTGAACGCAAATGTCAGTGAGTGTCTAAAGGCTGTATGGTGGTAATAGTGGTAAAACAAACACTCCTCCCACACAAGGACATGTTCTGTGTTTAGTGGAATTTCAGCGGTATCATTCAGTTTGAGTAGTTATTACCGAGACATTCACGGTGGAGCAGTTGGAACTTTGTACGAGCTGCGTTGCTACACAAAAACCCTTGCACTGGGAAATAATAGAGATACTTGTCCACGGAGACAACGTCCACTGATACACAGTATGTATAGCCTGTGGGAAATTACAGGAATTTAGGTAGGAAAAAAATCCACACACACTTTATTCACCGGACCTTGCGTCTACAGATTCCGTTTTCTTTTTTCGGAGGATATACGGCGAACAGAAGGCCGAGTTTCATTTTGTTCAAATCTAAAATCTTCATGCACGGTATTTAAACACTGATTGACATGTGGCAGAGGGTGCTGTACAGCCAGGAAGATATTATATGAAATGATAGAATGTTATGTATTAATCCTTTTCTTTATTTTTCAAATTAAAATCATAATTATGAGATGACTCAATACCATTTATGACTCGAGGTTTGACTCTCTATATTTCGAAAACTAGATTGATTTTAACCCCATGTTTACATTAACCTACACTTTATTTCTTTGGCCAATAAAAATACGGAGGAATTTTAACGCCAATGTGTTAAAGACACTCTGCCCTCAATTTTAACCTGACTCAGACGTGAATTAAGCTTCCTCTAATAAGTGTGACAGGTTATTGCATGCTTAGCAAATCAAACCGAGAAGGTTTAATCAAGCCACCTAGTTTACAAGGATCAAGATTGAAATCACCTTTACAGGACAGAATAAAATAATGTACTTCTTAAAATAAATTGAAAGTTAACCTAAGCGGAAATCGATCCGGGGAGGCCACACCGATCCTATTCTGTAGACACGGAACCACTCGACCTAGATTGCTTTCCAAGCTCTACGTATACTTAGTTCACCAGATCGTCAAGAGATTGTTTTAGAAATAGTGCGGGAGTTAGCGGAGATTAGTTCAGGCTGAAACAGTTCTGCACATGATTGGAGTTCAATGCGCTGAGATGACAGCGGAAGTGCAATGAAATAAAATTTAAGTTGATTTCAAGTTTAACAAACTTACTCTCATAACTGATTGTTCCAGCAAGCTTGACTTGGACTGGCATCAGCCTGGTTATAACAATAAGCAATCATGTTGCTTAATCAAGCCACTCATGTTGTTCCAACAAGTTTATATCATGCTTATATGAAGCTTTCCAGCAAGCCATGCGACGTCGGCATTTGGTCGGCTAAGGTGGAGCCGATAGACGGACCAACGTCGGGATTTGAAAAACCGACAAGGAGCCGACGTCGGCGCGGAAAATGACCCGACGACCAAACACCATTTACGGGTCGCGCCGAACTTTCCTCGACCATTTACTGACTACAGTTGGTCGGATCGCCGTTCGGGTTGGCATTTGACTTGTTTGGTTATTACAAAAATATCAAGTTTCACAAACTCAAAGCAAGTGACTAATAACCTTGTTACAAGCTATAATGCTATCTGGGTGCATATAAACCCCAACCTTGCAATGAAGATATAAAGGCTATGAAATTAAATGCATGCTGACATAGGCTGTCTCGAGGATCGAGGCCCCAAAATAGCGTACCAGTGGTTTCAGGTTCTAATTCCGACTTCAACGTGGAAGTTCGTTGATTTTACGTGGAGGTCACATAGTTGCTAAAATTATCCAAACAAAACAAAGTACTTCAAAGGTATATTGATAAAAGAGAAAGGTTATAAGAAGATATTACAAAATCATGCATATTTCTAGATCAAATGTCTTTTTTTTTTGTATTTTATTATTATTATTATTTCTGAATATGTTTATACGTGTTTCCTTTTGTATACAAACCCATATACCACCACCTTCCATAGTTGAAAAGGCGGTAAAGTTTACCTCCCCCTCGTACACCGACATTTCTGGTGGTTTTCTGAGGTTCTTCCTCAGTCACACCAGGGAACGAACCTGGATCTTCTAGTTGCCAGTTGGGCATCTCCATTACATCACCACAGAGGTGCCTCTGTGCATACATAATGTTCCTCTTCTCTCGAAACTCCTCCAGTTCCTCATTTGCTGGCTACGAGGCCTGGACCCTCCACTACAGGTTGAGATTTCAGCTTTGGAATTTTCTACTAACGTTTAGTGATGAAGAATATATTCTATTGTCTTCTTCCACAATTTGCCTTGTGAATAGTAAATGTTAAAATTAACGCAGAAAAATTTTAACAACAGCCATGACCGAGATTCGAACCCGAACCTCTCAGTTGTACATCGGGTGTGCTGTCTACTACATTTCTACTCTATATATACAGAGTCGGCCATGCTGTGGTCATGTAATGGACAACATATCCAACGGACAACCGAGAGACGCGGGTTCCCCAGGAGCACACAAACGTGTTTTGAATGTTGGTTTCTTGATAAGATGTTAGTTCAACGTGGATTTAACAGTTATTTTCAAGTATGGTATAGATTTCGTTTCATGGGATTCTTTCTAATTTAATGAAATAAAATTCGTAATTAAAATCTAATTGAATACCTTTAATTATTATATAGTGGGGTCTTTTGTACGTTGAGAACACATTGAAATTCAATCTATATTCCAGCGAAAATTTGATTTTGTTGATAGGACGATAATGTGACGTGTTCTTTACTATTGAACTTTGCTCTAGATTACGCTTCATATGTGTATTTCCAAGTAGTGCATAAAAATTGTGCTTAAAAGAGAATAGAATAAAATTAAATACGCTTTTCATGTTCTCGTTTGCATGTTGAAAACAGATGTAATTTTAAATTATATTTCAACGAACATTTAATTTCGTTAATAGGGTGTTAATGTGAAGTGCTTTCAACTATGACATATCTGTTTTCTGCTTTATGTGCGGTTTTCTAAAGCAACATATTATACTTATTGGGAAATTAAAATGTAAAGGGTTAAAGGAAGAAGAACGCACATAACAAAAAAGAAGGAAAGTATTCTTTATTCTTATTCTTATATTATGGTGAAACGACAAGTCTGGATTTGTGGCACCGGAGTTCAAGACTGCCTTTTACTACAGACACCGTAAAAGAGTAGTGTCTCTTAAGGTGACTTCGTGATTGAGAGAATAGCTTGTCTAGCTACCAACGACGAGTGCCAAAAGTTCCAGCTTCGAATCCCACAACAGACGGTAGGATAATTTACTGTTGGAAAATTAATACTGTATATCATGATGAAAGCAACTGACAAAATTCAACTAAATGTGAATACCAATAAACAGCAACCATGCTCTGTTTTAGCCAATTGAACCAGTGTCTTCATCGTCCGCTTCTTGATTTCAACTTGTTTCTCCTCAACCATTATTCAACGTCGAATAAACCGTTGAACAGGCGGACATTTCGGTACATCTACAATGCTAAAATTACGTTTCGGCACTAACGTTTAATCCATATATTTTCAACATATGTGTACAACTGGGTTTAGAGTCCCGATCACTACTGCTGTCAGTTTTTCTGTGTTAATGTCAATATTTACCATTCACAAGGTTACAGGTATTGGACAAATAATGGAAACACTTATCTAAAGTCGGACATATTAAAACTGTGATTGGTAGCACTGAACATTGCGTAAATCAATCGTCTTTTGTTGTTGCAGGTAGGATGGACTGTGTACTGATCGTAGAGCGAGGCAGTGTTGTTGTGGAAGTTGTGCAGGTGTGGTGAGTGACCAGTATGTCCAACTTGACACAGTTTCAAAGAATTCTAATTGTTGGTGCTCGTCTAGTGGGAGCATCTGTTAGCAAAACAGTGACATTATGCGGTGTGACTGCATACACAGTGTATGGTAAACAGTGTCGGCGAAGCACAATAGTAGTCGAAAGACAAAGCAGCAGGATAAGGACTGCCGGGCCTTGAACAGGATTATGACGTCGCAAAAGAAAACAACAGCCGAGAAAGTAATTACAGAACTTAACTTGAACTTAAAACACCGCAGTCTCATCCAAAACAGTGAGCCAAGAACTGCCTAAATTGGGTATCTATGGTCATGTTGCTATTCCCAAGCCCCTAATAACAAACACGAATACTCAAAGACCATATGCATGGTGCAAAGCCCACAAAAACTGAACGTGTTGTGTGGTGGGACGAGTCACTCTTTATCCTTTTCCCACTACTGGGCGCGTATTTTTCTGGTGAACATCCTCCGAAGGATACGATGTGGACTGTCTCCGCCCGACTGTTAAACATGGTGGCGGCTCTATTATGGTCTGGGGCACTATATCATGGTATTCAGAAGCCCCCTTGTCACAATACACAGTGACAGCAGCAGTATATAGAGACATCTTGGGTAACCAGGTACACCCAATGATGCAAACTTCATTTCCAGACGGGTCCAGAATATTCCAGAATAATAATGCGTCATTCAAGAAAGGTTTCACGAGCATTCTGATGAGGTTCAACATGCCTGAACCGCGCAGTTCCCACCTGTATATCATCGAGCCTCCGTGGGCTGTTATGGAAACCACAGTTCGGCGTCGATTTCCACCTCCTTCGTCTTTATCTAAGCTGGAGGCTGGGCTATGTTGTATTGCGTTTATTAATATAAAATGTTCCAACTTTCACAAGGGTTTCCATTATCTGGTCCAATAGCTGTATTTGTGAAAATATTAATAACAGTATACAAGAGTAGTTCTACTGTTTTTGAAAGCTCGCGTTTTCCAAGCAAAAGTAATGTGAAGCCGCGATGGTTTAATGGTAGACTCCTCACGTATGGTGTCAGGGGTCGTCGTTTCGATCCCCGCTCATGCCAAGTGGGCTTGTGGTATAAAAATACGGTGTGCGTTGGTTTTCTCGAGACTCTCCCATTTTCGCTCACTTTCTTCATTCTAATAAATTCGAAGGGCCCTTAAGAATTAAATTCGAAAATTTTAATTAAAAGTAATACAACTAACTTCAATCTCTTAAATAATAAAAAATATAATGAACGTTTGGATGGTATAATAAATAATATAAAACAAAGTTCCGTATACGTAGTTACTATCTATAAGTATATTTTCATAAGCTAAGTTCCGTATACAATTGATATTATTTATGATTCTCTAAATATGTTTTCACACAACAATTCCCTAAATATATTTTCGAGGTAAGAGCATTAACAAACTAAAAACAAGTAACATACAGTAAAGAAATAAAATATGTTTTGGTTCAACAACAGATTATATCACACGAAGCTCCACAAAACTGGAGATGAGTTTCATACCTGCACTGCTGATGTAAAGCACAGTAGCAGAATGATTAAGTTCATTCTCTTGAGAGTTTGTAGGTTGCCATATAACGTTACTTCGAATTTACTTCATCTTTGCGAAAGAATATTTGTTTACGAAATGAAGAAAACCTGAGATGTTTGTTCACAGTTTCTAACTGAATTACGAATATGAAACAGTTACATGGGGAACAATACGACTCAACACCAAAAGCTATAAAGGACAGAAAGTTGTTATAACACTGTTATAAAGTACGTAAATGTCTCATTGAATTTGCAATGTTGTATGCATTTTAGCTAATGAAAATATTTAGAATTCAGTTAGCAATGTTTATCACAAGACGTATAAATTATCAGTTAAAGTTTATTGCAATACATTGCTTGGTTATTAAATCTATTCGCTTTACTGTAACCATAGCTGTCGATTAAGATTTTTAATGTGGTAAGGATCTTTCTTCATGGAAGCATGAAGTATTTTCATAAACAAACAGACTAGCACGTGCTTGCTTTATTTATTACAAGCGTTTGACATTGACTTCCTCTGTGATAATGATCTATAATATTAGTATATATTGATTACAAAATAGTTCTCTGTTATTTTTTTCCCTGCATACAATGTCGTGTGCACATTTAGTGACTGCTTATCGTCTGTAGTAAAGACTTGGTGGTCCTGATGCGTTAGTCTTCCATGTTCATTTGACAGACTCTTTCTCCATTTTTAACCTACGTCACTTTTAACAATCTCAAATATGTAGCATCGCTTTTTGTGATATCAGCTAGTCCTTTTTATCTGTCATTGAATCAAAATATTTTAGCACTGATACGAGCAAATATGTAGCATTGAATTTGTATTGAAAGGAAATTTTGTTGCCTGGTATTCTGAAATTGATTAAATATTGACCGCAGCATAATACCTGGCAATTTCTGGTCTTTTAAAAAAGTTTTTTTTTGTTTGTTTGTTTAAACAGTCAGTTAAAGAATATTTATTAATGCAAAGTATGTACTGACTGATTCAAATATATAAAGAATCAACTAAACGTACAGCATATACTTACGTCCACATACTATATAACCCCATGGTCACTGATTCACTGACTGACTGATTCACGGAGTTACTCATCCATATAAATTCCCAGGCCAAACTACTGAAGCTAGAAACACCAAATTTGGTACGAAGGTGTAGAACAATGACTAGGTAAAGGGAAATATCCCACATTTTGAAAAAGTCGCCATCTTGGATCCGAAATGGCCGCCAAACCCATTGTTGTATAGACTAGTAATGCACAGCCTAAATCGCTGTAGTTATTGAAATGAATTTTGGTATGGAGGTACATTATTACTAGTAGGTTACGAAACTGTAACCTGATGTATCCAAACACGCCATCTTAGATCCAAAATGGCGGATCTAAAAATTTATTTTCCGCACAGTTTGAGTTAGAAATACGAAATTTTGCGTAAAGGTGTATCATAACTAGTAGTCCAGGAAAATATTACGAAAATTTGGGAAAGTCGCCATCTTGGAACCAAAATGGCAGCCCAAAAAATAATTATCAACACCGTTTGAGCTAGAGAAATGAAATTTTATTTGAAGGTGTACCTTCACGAGTAAGTCACGACAATACAAAAAAAACGTTTAAAAAAAGTTGCCAACTTTAATCCAAAATGGCCGCCCGAAAACCCACTTTCTAAACCACTAAAGCTAGACAAACGAAATTTGGTATGAAGGTGTACCAGTAGGTCACAAAAAATGGTGAAAAAAATCATATGGGGGCGCAGCCCACCCGGTGGTGGTATATTTCTACCATGAAAACGCAGTCCGCCAGAGAGTGTCTGATTACGATAAATGGGGTGTAGCTCCCCCAAACCCCATGTTGAGAGCGCAGCTCCCACGGGGGATTGGGGACAGCGCCCGTTTCGAAACAAAGCAAGTCCATATAATATATAGTCCCATGGTCACTCACTGACTGACTGATCATCAAAATTCCTAGGCCAAACTACTGGAACTAGAAACACCAAATCTGGTGCGACGGTGTAGGTAAAGAAAAAAAAATACCAACACCTTTGGTATCACCATGAGTAGGTAAATAAAAAAATGCGACATTTTGAAAGAGTCGCCATCTTGGATCAAAAATGGTCGCCAAACCCATTGTTGTGTACGATACACAGACTAAACAACTGAGGCTATTGAAATGAAATTTGGTATAAAGATACAATATTAATAATAGGTTACAAAAATATTACAAAATTTTGAAAAAGTCGCCATCTTGAATCCAAAATGAATGCCTAACCCATTGTTGTACAGAATACACAAGTTAAATTGCTGCAACTAGAAAAACATCAAATTTTGTACGAAGGTAAATTATCACTACCAGGTTACTAAAATAAAACACAATGTATCAAAACACGCCATCTTGGATCCAAACTGGTGGACCTAAAAATCCATTTCCCACACCGTTCGAGCTAGAGATACGAAATTTGGAATAAAGGTGTATTATGACGAGTAGTTTATTAAAATATTACATTTTGGAAAAGACTCCATCTTGGATTCAAAATAGCTGCCTAAAAACCCATTTTCTACACCGTTTGAACTAGATAAATAAAATTTTACTTGAAGGTGTACCCATCACGAGTAGGTCACGATAATGTAAGAAATCGTTCAAAAAAGTCGTGAACTTGGATCCAAAATGGCTGCCCAAAAACCCAATTTCCAAATCATTGAAGCTGGAGAAACGAAATTTTGTATGAAGGTGTATGACCAAGAGTGGGTTATAATAAATGGGGCAAACCTCCCCAATGGGGGCGCAGCACCCCCCCCCCCTGTGGGAGGCAGAAGATGGACACCATGGCGGTGCAGTCCCTCAGAGAGATTCTGGTTAAGATAAAGGGGGCCCATCCCCCAAACTACTGAATTTGGGGGCGCGAGGCAGCGCCCCCAGCGAATCAAAGCGTGTCCATATATCTGGTGTAGTAAAAAGTAATCCACTATTTTGCCAATAGATTGCTTCAGTGATCTGTATCTCGCGTTGTATAAGTCCGATCGGGTTCAACGAGATGGCATTCAAACGATGAGATTGCGTACTACAAACACTGTTCAGATAGTTGTGATGAGTTGACTAAGTGTTGTGTGAGCGCGCGTCAAAATGGACACTAGCAAAGAGAAAAT
>JAGDQP010017875.1:0-37665 GCA_022664845.1 Lepisma saccharinum | reverse complement strand
ACGATATGAAAGTGTATATATATATATATATATATATATATATACACTTTCATATCGTACCGATCTCAATAGGTATATTTTTTTCGAAATCTACCTAAAAATGGGGAACTTAAAATAATGAATTCAATAGCAATTTAAGTTTGGTTCTACAAAACTGTTAGCGTGGACGTGACCTGGCCAGCGCACAACTGAGTCGAATATTGTTTGTTATATTTCTTTGTTTCTAACCATTTCATCTACATGACTCCAGATGACTGCATATCATGTGTGTATGTGTGAAATTAATAGTACCAAGAACAGCAGGGAATAGAGCAATTAAGAGCGAATATTAAATATCGCTTGGCATTTGACAATACACACATACACAGATCGTTATTTATAGGGCGAGGGGAAAATTCTCTGGCACTTTGGGTGTTTTCCTTGAAACCTCACTTACCTGTTTTCTTTCAGGGTGGGAAAAACCTTTTCCACAGACCATTTACAAAAAAAATCCTTTGTAGGCGCATATTGCATGTAACAAGGTTCGACTAAAAAGTTTTGTTTTACGAAAACTTTATTCGAAACTGCATATCACTGCTGTCCAGAGCGCTCATACTTAACGGTACTAGAGAGTTCGATCAAATTCTGAAGTTAGACACCAGAGCAAACCGTTAAGATCGATCGTCCACTTCCAGTGTAATCCAATATGCACAAAATATTCAATGCTTAGTTTTCCGGCTTTTCATCACTGAGTGAGCGGCCCATTTTTATTTATGCATTAATCATCGAGTTATAAGCAACCACGGACCCTGTATAACATATGTATCAGACAAGGGGCTAGAATATTTCATTTGAAAAAGTCTGGAGTTCATGATAAATAAACTAAAAATTGCTGATAAAACTGGGGGCTAAGGTAGATTTTTGGAGGAGGTTCAGCCTGTCTGTAGCTCCCTTGGTTAAGAGATAATGAAATACGCATGAAATAACATCCAATATATATTATTCTGTAAATGTCCCCCCACCACCTCTTTTAGTGACAAATAACACCCTGCAGTACACATGAACACTTTAGCATTGGGCACACTATTGATATCACCCATAACTATCTGAATTCCAAAATATACAGTCACTAAAAATGTATTCCGGGAACATAGCATTTAGCTTAATTTCTAACCTATATTTATGGACTAAATAGACCATATTGTCTAAGCCTGTCACTTACAGTCCCTCAGATATCTTACGGCTTAGGCAAACTGATCGTCTGGTCCATAAGAAAAATACTACTCACACGCTGTCCAGTTTTCCATGACTGCACTGGCGATATTAAGGCGCAGAGTAATTGAAAGCTGTGCGATTTGTGTCAGTCGATGGGTTCGATCTTTCGAGACTTCAAATAATTCTACCGGACGGTCGTAGAGCGTTGGCTTAGCATTCGGGAAGTCGTGGGTTCAATCCCAGAGACCGGGCATCGTGACTGGGGTTTTTCTGGGTAACTTCCTCCGCAGTCACACCAGGCAATATCCGGGATGATACCGTCAATTTAGGTCCTGGCCGACACCTTTCCGGGTCCTTTCCCCTCCCCTATTCAACCTGAACCTCAGATGCCTGAAGGAAATTCATAAAATTCCAATTCAAATAATGCTAAATTTCTTCTAACACTTTGAACGCAACACTTTTCCTGAGTCAGTATCGTTGTTGGAAAATTCATAAAACATTTGAAAAGAACTTGATCTGTTCAGAATTATTCTTTCCAGTCTCATGATTTCTAAATACTCAATATACAGATCTCTGTGTCAAAATATTCATAGTAGTCCGCCATATTCATTCTCACTTTAAGGGAGGTAAATCACATCCTTAAATTAAGGAAGAGTTTGAGGAACTGTTAACTTTGAGGGAGGTTGGTGAAACACTAGCACGCTAAGGAGGGACTTAAGGATTCCTTAACATTTAAGGAGGGTTGGTGAAACCGGGCATTATTATCCTCCCTTCCGTCAAAGTGACACAAAGAAAGTCACTCGCAAAATGAATATCACTTCTTTCATTTCTTGAGTCACTCTATCCTTTACCCGTAAAGGGTTTGTATACTGGTATCACTTATTTTGTAAGGCTGCCTATTAAAAAAGTTCATTGTCTTCATACAAAAGGTCGATTTTGGACCATGGTAGGCTCCAAATCTCGAAAACGGTAACTCCTATTAAAAATAAGCATTTTGTTTTTACTCCAACTCCGCAATTGACCCCAGAACCCCCTGGTACCAACCATTTGGGGCCAAAGCAAAAAGACAGACACATTTTTTGATCATTTGTGAAAATTCGGTGATTCGGCTAAAAAAAAAAAATAACTTTTGAACCCCTTCGCCGATTCTGACGTGTTTGAGAGGTATTGAAATCTTAGCAGACCCTAGTAGTAATAAAGATGACATTAATAATAAAATTGATGTAAGTAAGATGTGGGAGGCAATTCGTGATACGATGAAGAGCGCAGCGAATTAACGTTTAGGTGAGAAGAAACAGCAGAAAAAATACCTTGGTTTGAAGAAGAATGCCTTAAGTTTGAGGAGGGACGAAAACAAGCAAGGCAGCGATGGCTAAGTAATAAAAGCGAAGCAAATACCAACCACTACAGTAACGCGAAATGCAACACCACACGTGGGTTCAGAAACAAAAATCGAGAATATTTGACGCAGAAGATTCAGAAGATAGAGGAAAACGGGAAGACAAATAACATACGAGATCTATACAAAGGGATAAACTCGTTAAGAAAAGGTTACCAGCCGAGGTTAGGAACGATTAGAAATGAACGCGGAGATCTTCAGGCGGATCCGACTAAAATTATCGATGTGTGGAAAAGTTATTTCGACAAACGTACATAATGGAGAACAAACAGAGGAATTTGAAATCTATCGCAGAACTGTGGATACCAGAACCTAGCGAGATCGAGATCGAAATATCGGTAAACAAATTGAAAAATTTCAAATCACCGGGAACAGACAATATTCCAGCCGAATTAATTAAAACGGGAGGAACGGCACTAATCAAGAAACTGCACAAATTGATAAAGGCTATATGGAGAAAGGAGAAGCTTCCAAAGGAATGGAAAACTTCAATAATAGTTCCGGCATATAAAAAAGGTGATAAATCGGACTGTAATAATTACAGCGGAATTACGTTACACCCAACGTGTTACAAAGTATTGAGTAATATACTTCTAAGCGTGTGCATAGATGATATAATTGGAGATCACCGATCAACATGCACGGCAGTGCATGCAGCCAAGTTCTGTGTCACAAAACGCCAGCACTGCCAGAAGTATATACAGGAACAAGAGTTTATGGCGAAATCGGCGATTTCGAGGCTTCATCAGAAAAAAATGTTAATAAAGATACGAGCTATCGAAGTTAAGAAGATATGGCAAATATGTACACTTGCGTAAAATTTCATATTCGTAGTTTGAAGCATATTCGAGTTGTGAACCCCTGAAATTGCGTATTTTAGGCTAACTGATTTATTCATTCACTCTCTCACTCACCCACTCATTCATCATATTGTTTAGGGCGTTCGCAATACGCTAGAAACATGAAATTTAGCATGAAGGTGGAGGATGATAAGTAGGTAAAGGGGAAATTGCGCCATTTTGAAAAAGTCTCGATCTAAAATATATGGTCACCACAAGTAAAATTTAAAAGAAAACACAGCCTAAGCGACTGGAGCAAAAAAAAAAAAAAAAGGAAATTTGGTATGACGGAACATCATCAATAGTAGATTATTACAAAATTACAATTAGTAGATTATTACAAAATATTACAAAATTTCTCCAAAGATGCCATCTTGGACCCAAAATCGCGGACCCCCAAAATTCATTTTCCACACCGTTTGAGCTAGAGATTCGAAATTTGGTATAAAGGTGTATTATCAAGAGTAGTTTAGGAAAATATTACATTTTGACCGCCCCAAAACAATTTTCCACATCGTTCGCGCTAGAGAAATAAAATTTTGTTTGAAAGTTTACTATCGCGAGTAGGTCACGACCATATAAGAAAACCTTTAAAAAAGTCGCCATCTTTAATCCAAAATTGCCGCCCAAAACCAATTTTCCAAACCACTGAAACTAGAGAAACGAAATTTGGTATGTAGGTGTACCATCACGAGTAGGTTACATAAATGAGCAAAACTCCCCTATAGGGGCACAGCCCCTCGGGGAGTATGAGAGCAGACCTTCACCATGGGGGCCAAGTCACCTGAAGTGTTTGGTTACGAAAAGAGGGGCGAAGGACCCAGACACCCCCCAGTTCGGGGCGCAGCCTACCACGGGGGACTGGGGTAGCGCCCCCAGACCCCAGAGAAGAGAAGCTAATATACAGTATATACACGTACAAAAAGCTGTGAAATCCGAGCAAAAATACCAGAGCTGCAAGAAGTTCAGCCAAGTTCGTCAGCCCTAAAAAGTGGTGAAATGGAGGGTGGATGAGCCAAGTTCCTTGGCGACAGCACGTAAGAGGAAGACTGGAGGTTGGCGCGAGGTGGTAAGGTTCATGATCTTCAAGCCATAAGACTGGTGGCGGCCCTAAAACTCACCACATCCAACTTTTTGCTCGGATGTGGATTTAGAAGAAATAGATCCATGTTGGACCAGATTTTCGCCTTGGGACAAATCTTGGAGAAGAAATGGGAATACAATGGGATGGGACTCTTCACCAGCTATTCATTTGGTTTAAGAAAGCTTATGATTCTATTAAAAGAGAAAAGCTATGCAGTGGCCTGGTACGATTTGGAATTCCGAAAAAAAGTGGTTCGAATAGTGGGGATATGTTTCAGCGACCCCACGAGCAAATAATAATAAGGTAGGAGGTCCGACCTTAACTTTGTTGACTTTTTTCACTAAGAAAGACTATTTATTGGTGCGAATCGACTGAATCATCAAGTACGGAGACTATTTGGGCAAATGAAGAAAATAAATCTACTTCCTAGAAATTACGTATAAAAATGTGAGGCTGTGAAAGGAAAAGTGGTGTAAGTCAACTTGAAGTCAATTTGAGAAACGGAAGGTTTTAGTAAGAAAACGCTATAGTAAAATCCACAATAAAAGGACCTGTATATGCTGTGTCCGAATTGCACTATAATAAGTATGTTTAACTTCCAGTAAATGTATATGAATAAAATTACATTTTAAGAGTAGTTTTGAGGGGTTGAATTGACTTACACCTCTTTACCTTTCAAGGTGTAAGAGATTCGTAAAGATATGAAGAACAACACGTACATGTTTTCAAATGTTTTATTCTCTATTTAACACAAAAGTAGGGACATATTGTTGAACATCATGTTTTATCAAATGTTCAATCATTCATGTTTTTTCATTGTTAGAGGTCCAGCCAGCGTCATTAACGATTTCATGAGAGAAGGTCTCAAGTTTTCTGAAATAGGTTTGATGCACAGATGGAATGTAAGGTAGCAAGTCGCATATGTCTCGTTTCTTCTTGATGTAACTGGTCTAGGTCCGTTGTACAGTTAATCTTGCTCTCAGGGATTCCGCCAGGATTTTCAGTTTGGGGAGATGTAAAGTCAAAATTGGGAGGGTGTAAGTAGAGTTTTGCACGGTTTCTATAGAAACAGTAAAAAATGTTTAAGTTTGGCGGTGTTCTCGAGGATTTATTGGCGTGACACCCCCCCAAAGGGGGGATCTGGCAGAATCATTGCTTGCCCTACATTTTTTTAAAATATGTCGGTCTTCCTTTCTTGTTATTGGACAAAATGTTGATAGCTGAAAAAGGTAGGTGTTCATTTAGAAGTTTTTTTTGTAATACACAGTAAAAGGAGGGTTGCGGTTTCTTACTCCGTAGAGTGCTCACCTCTGATGCTAGGAGTCGTAGGATCGATCCCTGTTCAGGTCATGTGGGCTATGTGGTGAACCAACACCGTGTGCGTGAGTTTTGTCGGGGTTCTCCCCACTTTGTTCACTTCACCAATTCATCCCATCATTATCCATCCGACCTGAGCCAAAGTTGCCTGAAGGCCTTAAAACTAAAATCAAATTCACAAAGTACAAGGTGCATCTCTTGTGGAGTGAATCCACTGTATTCTCAGCCATGAAACTGATTGATTGTCTACATTGGTCTTTCTTTTTGTAATAACGTTTAGGAGGTTGTTCACACTCTTAAAATTTGCTTTTAGGACCGAAAATTTGAAAGCCAATCATTACTAAAATTATCATAACCAAGTAAAATTATTTGTCAAGCAGCAAGCCCTACACCATGATTCTCTGACAAGAAGTACGTTAATTTTTACCTCTTCATAACAAGTGTAAATAAACTTTACATTTCAAATTCGAATGTTCTACGAGTTATGAAATTACGATTGTAATAATGCATTGTATTTAACACTGAATTTCCACAGTTCTATAAATTCATACATAGGTTTCCGCTTACAGACCAGTGCCAAATCTACAATCTGAATTTGCTAGAGGTTGGGTTTTACTTTTTCAGAACAATGAAAAATAAAATAGCTTGCCATTACTTTTTGCATGCTCCGAACCAGATGATTCCTAGTAATCAGATCCTGAATAGGCATGAATATTATTAGACTATTTCATATTATCACTCACATCATCTTCATCCATCACTAGTGGCTTGTTTACTGTTGCAATCAAGCAATCCTCTCAAGACAATAACAGACAATAGCCACAGTAGAATTGGGAAGAGTGGTCTCCTAACAAAACAAGAATTCCTGTTGCTCGTTAGGTAAGTACTGCTATCTATGCGGTAAACATGAGAGTTACAACCTGCACCACTTTTCTATCAAATAGATTTGAATATGAAGAATACTGATGTGATCTTAACTCAATATTACAAAAAAAAAAAAAATACACCATTTTTCCTTTCACTACCTCATGTAATAAATCAAAAACTAAAATGTTGCCAGTGGGGCATAATGGGAACATGGTGGGATCGGCGCCGTTGCACGCAGATATCATGCCAGCTTGTAACAAGCTTGACAGTCACTTGTTTGGAGTTTGTTGTACTTAATATTGTGTTAAACTTAATATACAAGCTTGGCAGAAACTGGTTTGAACAACGTACGAGGCTTGTTTGAACACCATTGTTGCTGGTTGTTATAACTAGCCTAATTCAAGCTTGTTGGAACAGCTAAATATGCAAGGAGGCTTATTAAACTTGAAATCTAATTGCATTTAGTTTCGCTGTACTTCCGTTGTTGTCTCAGTGCCCTGAAGTCCCATCACTTGCCAGGACTGTTTCGCTTAGCTAATCCCACCAGCTTCCATCCTTTTACTACAGCTACCACGATGGACGAAGTATAAATAGCGCTTCGAAAGCGAACTAGGGCTAGTGAGTACAGCATCGGATCGGTGTTCCAACGGTCCTTGGTTCGATTCCCGCCCAGGGCAATGTTTTTCTTTCTTTTTTCATTATTTTTTTCTTTTTTGTGCTGTCAAGGCTATTTGAACTTTGATTCTTGTAAACTAGACTGCTGGATTCAACCTTGTTTGAACATTTTTACAAGCTTGATTTGCTAATCTTGCATCATGCCACGCTTGACAAACAACAAAAAAAGGTTGATTCACTTTCGAGATAGGTCAAAATTGCTATGTGGGATAACCGTTTGTAACCGGATTTTGAGTAAAACATTAAAGGTTTTGAAACTGGACGTTTAAGAAAGAAACTGATAAAGAAATAGCTCTGTTATTAATTATTATGTTGTGCTAATGACATTAGAAGGTAATAATGTCTTCCCCACTCTCGCACTTTTGTTATTGACCATTGTGTGTAAAGTAGATCAGCAGACATTACAGCATAATTGAAAATCTCTACATACTATGTCGTATGAAGGTTTGATATGTGGTGAAAGAATCCAAACGGATAATACGAACGACGAAAAGAATAAAATCCGTTGTTTCCCCGAGAAAATATTGGTCTCCCGTGACGTGAGATTAAGACAAAGTGAAAAGCAGTTGTGAAGACTCGCTCCGTGTGACATGTGTCCTGACAGATGTATGAGATGGGCGATTACCTATTGTCTCACTCTTTCATTCTCACCTGACCGCAAGAGATGTGTGTGTCTATTCTGAAGGCGCATGCTTCGATAAATTTCCGACACCGACAAAAGCGTTGCCAACTGGTGTATTTTTTTCTAGAATTTCAGACTATTAATTTAAGAGACGATTACAAGCGTCTTTAGTGGGGTGAGGGTACATTCATGCAACTAATTGTATTTTCTTGAATCCATGCCAGTGCATTTGAACTCAAATAGGATGCAGCATACAACCTGCTCGGAAATTTTGAGCAGGTCCAAATTTTCGAGTTTGTTGTAAAGGCAATTTCCTCTGTTCCTTCCTGCCTTTGTATTCATGAAAATACATGCAACAACAGAATAAGGCAAACATCCGTGAAACTGTAACTACTAAGTGATTGGCATTCCCAAGAGGTTTTTTTTTTTTTTTTTTTTTTTTAAAAAAAAAGAATAAGCTGGAAAATAATTTTACGAAACTGATTTGTTTCGGACATGTTGCTTATGGCTTCTTTGATGACTTCTGCAGGCGAAACACATCATTTTTGTTTTTGGTCGTGCTTAAAGGGATAATTTCAAGAAGGCTTGATTAAGTTACAAATTTAGCCTATCTAAATCTAAGCAGATAAGCTAAGGACTATATTTTCATTTTTCTCTACTTCTTTATGTATAATGTAATTATTGTAGTGTTTTCCTTTTCGAACAACGAGAAAGGAGCTTAGAGACCCCTTACCATGTATCATTATGTCAATTATGCAAACAAGTTATTGCTACAAGGGTGTGTGTGTGTAACAAGTGGTATATTATTTATCCACAGTACCCATTTATTTGGGATTGGGACAAATATAATGACAAAATGTTAATTTTCTACCTATATAAACATTTTTAACAATAAATAATGTTTATCTTAGATCATATATAGCGAGAAACAAAAATGTCAATAACTTTGTCAACTGTCGTCATAGCCACTTCCGCTTCTACTGGTTTATTAAAGGCGTTATACTGAAGTAATTTAGACGGGTGCCGTTAGCTTACGGCACACGTAATGGAAGAAAACACCCCATGGTCACTTTGTTCACCATGTCAACTTTGTAATACCTTCCCCTACTTTGTATCAAGAAAGCCACAGCAGATGGAGACACTTTTGCAAAATTGTTCTTCAGAGAGGAAGATCGCTTTGATGACGAAAATAGATAACGTCTCGTTTAATCTTTACATTCAGAACCTTTCAGAACTCTGGGTCTTTAGTTCCGAAAAACATCCGAACTTTAGCGAACCGTGGGTCTGAGGAGGTTAAGCAACCAACGGTGATATCAACCTTCGCCTATTCAAGATTCGCCTAATAACCTCTGGCAATGGAATTTACATATGGAAACTCAAGAGAAAATGTAGGCGAATCTTGAATTCAAGATTCGCCTAAAGCGAAATTATGTTGGTAGAATACTGACAAGAAATGCCACAAAAAAATTGTAGTTTCTAGATTAAAAATATATTTAAAAAGTACATATCAAAACACTGTAAGCACAATTACAGTATATGACTGTATCGAGCTGCTGTGATAATGTTACATGAAGTTACAAAATATGTTTCAGAAAACATAAAATAAAGTTAAACAAAGCACCAGGAATCACTAGTCACGCGTAAATGAAATGCAATGAGACACAGCATCAACGTATTGTATTGCATTGTCTGTTTCTTGTGATTCAAACCTTCTTTTGAGTTCCATAATACTGTACTTCGCTTCCTTTAATTTAGCGACGTGCTCCATCTGGGGTTTCTGTTTGTTCCTGTTTCGAAAGATCTATAAATCTGTATAGGTTCAGGTGTGGATTGCCTGCTTTCTTGTTAATTTTGGAGTGCCATGCTTTAGCCCGATTTGTCGTCCTGTTTCCATTGTTATCGTATTGATTTCACAATTTTGAGAAGTAGTGAACCGAAACAAATATACATTGACAGCAGTTAATGACTTGTACACATACGTACAAATGAACTATTCTGGAAAACCATTTGCCTTTTTAAAAAATCAAAACGAGCATGCTAGTTCAGTTTAGTTCAGATTGATCTAGAAACATGAATTTGTGCAAGATTAATGCTATTTACAGGGTTCTAATCCAGGATGCAGATAGGTGTCTTTTACATCTGAGAAATAATTGTTACAGTTAATATGGAATAATGCTTTAGAAAAGTTAGGAAATATTACTTGCGGAGGATAATGTGCCTCATTCTCGTCCAGCCATGTCTTAACCATGTAGTCATGGAAGTCTGGATCCTCTTGGATGACCAGTGCGTTTTCCAATGTATGACTGAAAACATCGGAAACTCTGTCTTTTGGAATAAGAGGTATTGCAGCAGCTCTTTTGATCCACTTCCTGACATTTTCATCTTCTCGATACAGCTGAACTAACCCTATTCCTTGAACTTTTCTCCAAATGCTCGGAGATATGTGAAAGTAACATCCTTGTATTTCTGCGCTTGAAAAAAAAAAAAAAATTGAACGCAGTTGACAGCTGACTTTTCGAAATCGATTGTCATCTTTTGTGGATTCCATTGCAACCCTTTCTTATTAATGACTTCCAGAATTATGCAGAACATACGACGATACGTTGTTTCTTTTTTCGAAGGAAGAAGACAGTAAGGAAGTGGAAAATACTTCCCTAAATATTCACCACGTATTGTGTATAACTGTGCGAAAATCGATGGGACAATTTTACAAGTTGCATCCATTACAATCTCTTTACTTGAAGGGAGTTTCCGAAGATTATCGTCTGTACCGAACAACTGAAAAGAAAAATAATAATGATCCTACTGAATGCTAAAGATGTCGTAGAAGAAAGGAGTAGAAATTTATGTGTATAATTCCAGATACATTATGCACTGAGACATGTAACATCAGTAACAGCAAAAAAGCATAAACAGTAAACAAAAAATAACAGTAATGCAAAAAATTGTTTGATGCTATATTTAGTGTTTTCATAATAGTTTCGTTGTTTAACCTTTGGAACTCTGTGACGAACAACAGCTAAAAAGAAGTTGAAAAAACTAGTTTGGTAAGATGTGTAGGACAAGCCATAGACCAAATCTGCGAACAGTATTCTACTACAGATGAAACCAAGGCCTTGTAATAAGTAGCAGGCGCCATCAAATTTTGAATTTCTGTACATCCGTATAACATTTCTAACATTCGGATATATATTTTTGCAACAGTAGCAATATGTCCATTAAAAGTAAGCTTGTCAGCAAATATAACACCAACATCATTATGTGTTTGTACATTTTGAACAGTTATATTGCCAATAATGTAGTCTTCTTTAATACCAATTTTCTTGAGAGAAAATTTGTAACAACGAAATTTGTTTCACAATACTTACAGTAATCAGATTTCCCTGGTCTTGATCACCAGCTAATACAAAGAGTTCCTCATTGAGCGTTTCCTTCCAGCGGCCATCGAATACCAAATCTTCTGTACCAGGACTACCAACGTATGCGAGCTAAACCAAGCTCTTTAAACAATTCAACTTTCGCCTAATAAGAAAATCAACTCTGTGTCATCATTTTGATTGGCGTTTTCATAGCTAGGAGGTATTAGGCGAATCTTGAATAGGCGAAACTTGAAGTACCGCAACCAACTTATCAACCAAGCAAGTAAACATTCACCAAATAGCTATTGCGACGATGAACAATCCCATATTTTTTTTAGTACTTGAGTATGACGGCAATGTACACTGTAAAAATAGGAGACACAACGTTCATCCAAAAAATGGAGGCAGCTGAGTTGCCTCCATTTTTTGGATTAACTTACATTCAGCCAGTTTTCGGTTGAACGTTTTACTTTCTGTAAAATTACAAAATGCGTATACATATATGACTTTTCCAATGTATTTCATTGAAGCAGAGTATTCTTTTTAAGTAGAAAAGAAGAAAAGGTAATGTTCCTTTAAAATTAAAAAAAAAGTTAAAGGATCGAGTTTCGATCCAGGGTCCGCTAGCTCACTAGTCAGATGCTCTCGCCACTCAGCTGCGAAGGCAGTTGGTGCTCATGGCTTTCCGATGATATAGCTAGGATTTTACTGCGAAGAAGGTTAATCATTATCATGTTTTTGCTTTTACTACGAGGAATGTCTCGTGAAAAAAGGAGATGTATGTTTGCTACAGTGTAAAGATTTATGCCCAACTTAATTGCTATTTTCGTCAATGCAATCCTTGCCGTCCTCAGTCTACCAATGAACTGTTTACTGTTTACAGTGTAAAAGCAATATAGACACTCAAAATGGCTGGGCGTTCAGTGACAAGCAAGTAACGTTACTCCTGTTATTGTATTAAAGAATATCCAAATAAGGCTTCAACTTCATCCACAAAACTACGTAGCCTCAAAACTGCAAGTTTAGCTTACACTTCGATCAGAAAATGACCGAGTTTCAAGCGTAAAATAAGTTGAACGTTCACGGCACTTTGGCCAGTTTCAACCCATTTTCAGTTAACGTTAAGCTATTACAAAGAAAGTGTTTAACTTTAAAATGGAGTTAATTTTACCAGTCTTTCCACTAAAAGGCTTACACTATATCCACGGTTAAGAATAAATACAACAAAACGCTAATTTTCGACTTTTATTTCTCCATAAAGCGGAGTAACATTCATCTATTTCGTGTTTCCACTGTTTACAGTGTATATATAATTCTGTGTTCATTCCCCTTTCTTCAATAAAGAGCAAAACACGTTAGATCATTTGCATAGAATGCATGTACAGAAATAGGGATAACACAGCATTCTTAGAATTTTATATAGCGTTGAAGCATCACTCTGCAGACCAGTCATCGTGATGAAAAATTGTGATAAATTAGCTGATTGCCAAAAATATTCGGTGCCAGTCCTTATTAAACAAGTGAGGAGGATCCCAGTCGGGGTGCTATTCCCATAAGCTACAGCCAGGCTTTAGTAGCGAACATCCTATATATATGATCAATGTTCCGTTGGAAAAATTGCGGGCATCCAACGACACCTCAACCATCTCTCTAGCCCAAGTAGTTGCTGAGTTGATTGAAAGTTGTCGACAGGCAGACCAAGCGGGTGCATAAGGCTTCACAGCCTTGCCACTAGTTTTAAACCCTATCTCCGCCAGGCGTTTTCTTACTTATCATTTACGGATGGATGTCGCCATCACAACACCAAAATAACACTTCTCCAACGTATCGGTACAGTTGTTTCATTCCACAGTTTCGAGAGTTGAGAGATTCTTTTCGAGGTGGCGAGGAAGAGGCGATTCTGATTTACTGATTTCTTCTAGTAATTATTTCTGACCGGCTGCAGAATATTCTTACCAACTGGAGGTCGATTTCCAGGGGTTAAGGGTTGTTATTGGAATACTTAATCTGTTTACAACTAATGAAATTTTGAAGAGTAATTTCATCTTTTTTTAATTTCCTGTAATACCAGCCTGATCACGAATCATCAGGCCGAATTTTGGTTTGGGTGCTTAACGGTTCGATACCCGAGGGAGAGGTTGGTTTTTGGGTGTGTTATTTGGATACTTAACTTGGTAATTATATTTCTTATCTCCCCCAGAAATTCCAATCTGCCCACAAATCTTCATCTCAAATTTAAACTTCGTAGGCAAACAGAAAGTGCATTTAAAACCGCTGGAAGAACAGACTGACATATAGAGGTGATACAGATTTTATATGTAGTTAAGACTTGAATTTCAGATTGAAATTCGTTTATAGTTAGGGTAGCTATACTTCAAAAGTGAAAATCTGGGAGAGGCCGCGGTGGATCAACGATTAGAGCGCTCACCTCTAGCTCTTGGGTTCGTCGGTTCAAACCATGCTCGTGTCATGTAGATTTTGTGGTGGACAAATACCGTGCGTGGTTTTTCTCGGAGTTCTCCCGTTTCTTCCCATATTCTTTACTCCACCAATTATCCCATCATCGTCCGTCCGATCTGAGCCTAGGTTACGTAAAGGCCTTAAAAAATTAAATTCGAATTAAATTAAAAATCAGGGACGCTACTAATTTGGTATGAATTGTGAAAATTAGAAATAAAAAAATTAAAAGTTGAACACTTTAACTTCGTTGAGTTAAAACCGACCAAGGAGAGTCTATAACTTGTAGACTCTTCTTGAAATACGACATCAATTTTATGTCCAACACTCAGCACCCTAGTAATCACAGTGTTTTCTACTCCGCTACTAACTTCTAAAATTGCCAAAATATTATCTGGTCCAAGGAGAAACGGAAACACATGGTCATTGTTGCGTAAAAGGAAGAAAAAGTTAAGAAAACTTCAATAAATTATACAAAAAAAAAACAAAACAAGAAAAAACAATGTTTTCCTCCTCACAAGTTTTTTTTTTTAAATCTTGGTTTTTAATAACTTCTCATTGCTGCGTGTCCGGTTTAATTAAAGAAAGTACAAAAATATCGGTCATTGATTCAAATAACTCTGAAGCAAGAGGCAGATGGAAACAAAGAGTAATACCAACAACAATAAAAACTTAGAAGGAAAACGCTTTCTTCCTGGCTCTATGAAACAGATGTTTCCTTCACTGTAGAGGTAGGTGAATGGTGAACTTCATTAAATCCATGTTTGATGTACTCGAGATTTAATTTTTACTTTTTTATCTGCTGTTTTCATAAAGTCAAGAGAATATAATTGTGTGAAACGAAGGAAAAAAATATTTTTCCCGTCCTGTCTTCTTCGTTGAAAACCGGGACATTAAGCCTCCCGAAAATAATTATTGGAAGTTCCATAGTCTAGTGGTTAGAGCGTTGGACTCATGTGGTACCGGGTTCAATTCCCGACTAGAGTTCCACTTTTCGGCGTCCACCCAGCTTCGTGAGGCAAGCTGGGGGGTCACTTGAATAAAGACGTGACGACCAGTCCGTCTAGTAGAAAGCCACTAATACGTCTGTTCGTGGCCATGTGACGCACAGTGATGACAACATTGCAGTCACTCAGATGGACACAGTTCCACCAACCGCGGACAGATGGCGTTGGGGCAGGCTCAGGACCTTTTGGCACAGATTAGTTTATCTGTGCTTTTGGTGTGTAACGCCCGTGGTTATTATTATTATTATTTTATAAATAAAAAGTTATATTTTACAAACCATCAGGGGGGCCCATCCCCCCCAAAGCTGATGGCGCATTCCCCCCCAAAACAACAAATTTCCCCCCCTTAAGACTATTACCCAGAACTTAAATTTGATACAATGTCAAATCGGCGGATTTGGGCGGATACCTTCCAGGTGAACAGGTTCCAGAACCTGCAGCGGAAAATTTTTGAAAATGAGTTTCTCAACATGGTGTTTTAATGCTACTCAGACTCTAAAATCATAAGCAAAGTATTGTGCTTATTTAGGGGAACTTTTTAAAACTTTTAGTACAATACTACAAAATGGAACAGCTTAAGGCTGTGAAAATTTCTTTTGTACGAAAACATGTTTATAAAAATGGTTAAATTGTAACAACAACAACAACAACAAAAAAAAAAAATTGCTAAATTTCGTATTATTTTAGAATAACCTGAGACTTCAAAATTTTAAATTAAGAAAAAACGGAAAAATAAATTTAATGCTTGTTATTACCTTTTTCACAATGAACCTTGTGTTGGTAAATGTTGAAACTAACACAGAAAAATTGACAGCCGCCGCGACCGGGACTCGAACCCGGATCTCCCAGTTGCCGGCTAGGTATGCTACCAATTACACCACCACGGCACGGCCAATTCTCTGTGTATATGAAAAAGGTAATAACATCTATTCTTTCATACTGCCTGATAGCAGAAAGATTCCTCAATCAAAAATCTTCGCCTGAGTGGAGTGCCTGGGCCTCGTAACCAGCAATGAAGAGTTGGGAGAGTGTCTAGGTCAGAGGAACATTCCATATACACAGAGAATTGGCCGTGCCGTGGTGGTGTAATTGGTAGCATACCTAGCCGGCAACTGGGAGATCCGGGTTCGAGTCCCGGTCGCGGCGGCTGTCAATTTTTCTGTGTTAGTTTCAAAATTTAATGCTGTTCCTTTAAAATTACACAGCTGGATCCTGGATCTATCGAAGACTGTCGAATTACTACAGTAACTACTACCATACCTTAGCACAGCACACCTTATAGCTATTATGTACCTGTGAAATGAGTAAACAATAGGGATATCTAAATAAAATATTTAAGTTTAGCAATACCTTTGCTGAAATGATATAATTCTTGCAATGGGGTTTGAAACCCAGAATCTCGGAGCCATCGCAGTCCGCATATACAGTTTGGGTTCTTATTATTTTATGATCATTAGGGATCGAAGCCCGAAGCCTTGGAATTCAATAGGCACTTCCTTTAACTTGTGCGTAGGGGCCAGAAAGTCTAATTTTTTTGGCTGATATGTGTCGTATATTCAGTGGGAGCCATTTATGTAAGTTTTTAAGCTGAAAAGGGCTCCAGGTTTCATGAGTAGTTCTCAACCCCTAGTAGGTCGTAGCTGCTAGCTTTTATATGTTATTTTTTAGGTTTAGGTGCTTCCAGGCACTTTATTTTGGACTTCGAAGTTTGGCGTATGTTCATCTGTCTCTCAAAAAGGTCGAATATTATGTCAATTAATCGAGAGAAGTTTTTCTTTCATATCTTTGTTATTTGGATCTTTCCGTTTGTTTCTGAATTCATATCTGAGTATTATGTCCTCTTAAACGAACCTCGCCGTTATGTATGTGGATTGACTGAGTTTCCTTACAGAGATTTCATTAGGAAAGTATTTGTTTTCTCCGTGTTTGTAGGTAAAAGTTTAGAGCATTTCCCTTGTTTCATTTTTTGTAACTGTATATATTTTTATTAAGTTTTTGTAGTATATGTGAGTTTCATACACAAATTTGGTACTGCATATTTTCATCTCCCGAAAAATATATTCGGTTTCATCATTTGATAATCTTTCCAGGTGCGCACCTGTTATCTTGAACCAACGTGGCTTGCAGTATTTTGTGGTTGCATTTTATTTTTTGGTTTGGACTCGGTTTTATGTTTATTAACTATGCACCAGTAGTATTTGAGTGCGTGTAATTAAGCAGGACGGTAGTCCACAGTAGTGGCTAATAATAGGTGTTATCTTTTTAATATGTAATTTTTTGTAATAAGTTTGACATGGGTGATAGTGGGCCCCCTTTTTTTTGTATATTTTTTAGAAGTTCAGTTCTGGAAAAAGACAAACATTGGTGTTTAGTATGCTCAGGGACACAAAACCTAAGCTTAAAGTATCCTAACAGAGCGGGCTTCTTATATTCTTTGTAATTGTTGTTCATTTGTGTTTTGTCTCTAACACAGAAGTATTCAAGAATATTCCACGAATAATCCATGAATTCTTAAGATTCAATGGAATAGATTGTGCTTGTGTTTTGTGCTGAGAATAACCACAGAAGTGGTATAGCAAGGGGTAAACCTGCTATCTTTTCTTGTCTAGTATTAGTGTTTCGCCTAAGCGGCAGGTCCTTTCAGGTTGTTTTTTTTTCTCTTCACCGTTTACTATTTGTTTCAGGCAGAGTGAAAAAAAATCTTTTTGAACAATATTTATTTTATAAGTTCTGGCTTGATCTTGTCCAGAATAGAATTCTATGACAAACGTTTGTTACAGCGGCGATCTACTTGTGCGTTCCGTGAGCCATAGAGTTAGTAAGTGAGTAATTTGTTTAATAAGGAGTTGAGCAACCCTCAAGGGTTCTTTGCTATTTTTGTGTTTACAAATGTTAAAATTTCCCTATAATTTTAGGGCGAGTTTGCCAAGTTCCTGCGAGAAGGTTTATATTTTTGTCCCCAGACAGGAATCGACGTAGTGTTCCCAGAGATTTTGCTGGGATTGTTGCGCTTTTCATTGAACAAAGAAGTTGGTGATAGAGTAAACTGCGAAACTATTTGAAGGGTATACTTCAATGTTTTTGTTTTATAAAACATAATTTTTATATTTGTAACTAACTTCAGGTGGCTACTTGCGCAGTACTTCATTCGAGTATCCAGGCAGGGGGTACGGGGGTTCACCCCCGGGAATTTTTTGAAAATTTGCTTCTCAAAATCGCGGTTTAATGCTATTCCGACAGACGACAGTAAAATTGCTAGTTCGACATTAGAATCCCCCCGAAATTTTTATTCCCCCCCAAAAAAATTCTCAGTGGCGTAACTTGCGCCATACATCCTCCCTGTGGGCGGCCCTGCAAACCATATTGAAACTATAACATGCAAAGCCAAAAGGAATTTGAGTCTTATTAAATGGGATGCAACATTTTTTAATAATATGTAAATTGTTGTATTGTGCATTGGTCAGAAGCCATTTGGAATATACAAGTGTAGTGTGGAACTCTGATCAAAAATATTTAATTGATAAAATTGAGGCAATTCAGAATAATTTCTTGGCTTGGCTTAAATGGAAATTTAAATCTACTTTTGAATGTACTTCTGTAAGCGAAATGAGAACTATGTTGGGAATATTGAATCTGAAAGATCGCAGATTGCTATCTGATGTAATGTTCTTTTCTGATGCTCTTACTGGAAAACAAGGGTTTACTAACACTATAAATATCAAGGTTCCTTTGTATCTTTCAAGGGAAATTGAACTCTTTAATTCTGTTTACCATTGTAGCTCGCCAGAACAAAGATGTGCTAAAAGTGTAAATAAATTATCGCAATTTATAGATATATTCAGTGATGATTTTAAAACTTTAAAAAACAAAATTATAAAATATGTATTGGATTTGTAAATTCAAGTTTTGTGAACCTTTTATTTTGGTGACAGAAGTGATGGCTTTTATTAAATCTAACCTTGTCTTATCTTGAACCTTTTGTGTGGTATTTTATTGTTGAATAAGTGTTATCGATGTGTTTTTCTTGCATTATTTGTGGTTGTTTCCTTTTATATTGTCTGCATGTATTTTGTGTATTAATGTTTTGTAATGGGAGACATGTATTGTCATTTTATACGCCCAAATAAATTCAAATTTAATTCAAATTATTATTATGAGAATAATTATTGAGACACTGGGACGAAGGTCTCGATTCCGATATGGTCCCAGATTTTCCTGAACGCATAGCAACCCTAGACAAAACATAGTGACTTTCGCAATGTTCATAGACCTTTATCTTAAATTGAAACACTGATAACAACTGATGTGAAAAATTATGCAAAATAACAGGCATCTTCCTCTTGACCCTCCGCCCCGCTGCGAAAATTTGTACCGACGCTCCATAGGTTGAAGTCGAGGGGGAGGAGAAGAAACCGGCAACGAAGAATACAAACCGATAATGCAACCATACTAAGATGGAAACACTGTTTCCAGAAGGCAGTTTCGATTAGGATGGGCGGTTTCATTTCACTCACTTCGGTTTGGTGTCTGGAACGCATTGGATGCGCGCGCGTTTTGTTCGTCCGACTCCCGGAAGATGCGGGTCGAGATGGACTTCCCTTCGTTGATAAGCCGGCTTCCGTTCTCAAGCATGTGTTTTTCCTGGTGTCACGGAGTGTGACATTAAAGAAAACAAATACTAAAGAAAAAAAAGAAAAAAAGTTACCCATAGTTCCCAACATAACACAGTGGAGATAAGGAAAAAGCAATAGAATATCCACACACTTACGCGTTTACGTAGCAAAAAGGGAGGAAGTTGATCTAATTTTTTGTTTTTGGCTAACACTTTAATTTTCGCTTTACGCGGTGGTGATTAGTTGGTTATTTTTGTTAAACCTGTGTGGAGGAAATCATCGCAGGTGTGTTGTTTGCTAAAGGAGCCGGATGACTTTCGACCAAATCATTTATTCTTCAAGATGACAATGTCCAGTTACGAAATTAGCTGTGAAGGATCAAGTTCCCAGGTCCATCACAAAGTGCATGCGGTAAATACTAATTATTTTCTTAATCTTCCTCCTTCCTCTCCACAATAACTATTTCTGCCTGTCACTATTAGTATTATAATTAAATCTTATGGTATGTACTATGTGTTAAATTGCTCCATTTTTAAGGACACCAATCATTTTTTTCTGTACACTATCTGATACATAGATTCTTCTATGTTGATTTCTTCTCCTATCTTTTCTGCTTACATTTATGGACTAGATAGAAAACTGTGGCTTAATCCCGTAATGTGTTAGAGGGATGACGTTCCACTGCGAGTAGTTTCCCGGGAAAGGAATGGGGAAGTAGCGGCAAGGATTTTTGTTCAGGTGCCATACCGGCTTTTCACTGATGAAACTGACGGAAATCTTCGAAAACCTCAGTCAATATGATCGGGAGAATGACTTGAACCTACATGCCTGCTCCAGTACCGACCCGAAGTCTGGGGCCGTAACCACTGGACCACGGGGATCTAGATAACAGAATTCTGAAATGAATATTAAAAAGACTTCCACTACCTTTCTTCATAAATTGTCGTACCGTCTTATTTTATATTGAAAATTATCTCTTATGAAATATATTGCCCTCTTTTAATGAGACCATTTCGGAACTACGTCTTTCCTTTTCATTGAACTAATATACATAGCTGTAAGTGGCCTTAAAGCTCTGAGCCCGTTCAAGACTGAGGGGGGAAGTCCCGAGGAAGAGCGCAATTTCCGGGAAAAGAGATGGCAGACCAGCAACTAGGGGCTAAATTATAATAACTATTCCAAGTTTTCTTCCTAGCTGGACTGAGAAAAACTCTGAACAACCTCTATCAAGAGAGCGGCGTGACCAGGATTCGACCTTACACAGCTTTAGCCGTGATTATCTGAAGTCAACAAACGTTAGCCAATACGCTAATGTGTTGATTGAATGCATCTCTTCTTTTAGCATTTGAAAGCAAGTAAGCAAGCGTGACTCTGGCCTTGAATTCAAGCTACTATCCCGGTATTAGTGTTTGATGTGACATACGAAGAATAAAAAGATTTCATTCAAGATATCCTGACTTCTGGTTTGGGCAGAAGACCCAGATTTCCGATTGCTGTGTTTCGTGTTGCTGCTTTCTAACCACAAGAACAACGCTCTCACACTCACTTTTAGATTCCAAGTGAGTTTCTGATGAGTTTTAATTTTTTCAAAAAATTACATTTACGGTGTTTATTGTCAACGTACCAAACATTTAAAGTTTAAGGAGTGAGGTCCGTTGTCAGAAACAGCTTCAGTCGCAAAAATAGGAGTCGGAGGCCAATAGCCTGGTACCCATCTGATAGTAAAGGGTGACCCCCCCACCCCCAAAAAACCTCCCACATTTGAAAGGGTAATAAAACAAAAAGTATTGCAGATAGAAAATTGTTTATTGAAAAATATAGAACAGGATTGGAAACAGTTTGTAATGACTAAGGTTCAAAAGGCGTCTGGTAAGTGTTTATGTTTTGAAAATTACGTCTGGTAAGTGTTGTTCACTCTTGGCAATACACATTTACCGTGAATGTTACACCCTCCTCTTCAAAAAAATAAGAACCAAAAATAAGAACCATCTCTGTAAATTGCACACACAAAAAACAGTCACTTTATCAGAGTGTAATGTGCAGGATTCAGGTGTCATGATGAGACCAATAGCGGAAATTTTGTTTGTTCACATAACACTTATAGTGGATATCTGCTTCATCACAAATCCAACTCTTCGTAAATCCAAGGTTTACGCACATAGGCACCACACTCTTGACGACCTCAAAAGAATAATTCAAGAGGAGGTAGCAGCTGTTCCACAAGACATGACACATCGCGTGATGATAAAGTTCAGAAATCGTTTGCAAATGTGTATTGGTAAGAATGGACAACACTTACCAGACGGAATTTTCAAAACATAAACACTTACCAGATGCTTTTCGAACCTTAGTCATTACAAACTGTTTTCATTCCCCTTTCATATTTTTCAATAAGCTATCTTCAATACTTTTGGTTTTATTAGCCTTTCAAATGTGGGAGGTTTTCTTTTTTCTGGTCACCCTTGGAAACCATAGTCAAGATAAATATATGACGATTCTTAACACCGTCAATCCCACCCAGGTTCAAATCTGCGACAGTTCAGGTCACCTCTTTTCGAACGTTATTTTAAAAGCATAGGCTGTGATAATTCTGGTTTGATCATTTAGTAAGTTCTTTGGTTTCTTTGCCATTATTAGACATGCATAAATTAAAAGCACAAGAGATTGAATTGTTATTAACGACCTAAACGAGTCAGTGACCTTCTGGCTCCGGCGGGCCGCCGTCGGAATTAGACTAATGCCGAATCTCTACCGTCAAGGCGGTCATCGACCCGTAGAAATTCTGGTGGTAACCCTATGTTCTAATGGCGAATATCCGACACGGCGGCTGTTTGCCGTTGGACCGACGGCGGAGGTGGAAAATTGCTCATGGGGGTACTCAGTGGTAGAACGTTGGCTTAGCATTCAAAAGGTCGTGGGTTGAATCCCAGCGGCTGACCATCCTGATTGAAGTTTACCCAGAATTTTTCCTCTGTCACACCAGACAAATGCCGGGATGGTAACTTTAACTTAGGCCCTGGCCGACACCTTCCCGCATCCTTCCCCCTCCCCTATCCCAGCCTGAGCCTTAGATGCCTAAAGGCCATAAATAAAATTCAAATTCTAAGAGCGGAATATACAGTTTTTTGTAGCCTCCGAAACACTCTCTTGTATAAACTTCGTAAACATTGTTTTTGTGGGTCATTTTAGTAACTATAGACTTCGAACCGTCGCTATTCCATTAGCTGTTAAGCTTTAAAATCCACAAACGTCCACGCCTCATCCAGAATTCGAACTCGGAACCTTGAAGACGCTGGCTTGACCCCTCAGTCTACATGATTAACGTGGTTGATCGAACCACTCTGTTTAATGGACTTTGGCTGGAATTCGTGACCATGCGTGCACAAAGTGAGCGCGCTAACCTCTTGGCCACCCTGAGGTCAACTGTTTTAAAGGAAATTGAGAAAATAACGTATTACTAATTACCAATTAAATATAATTCTTAAGGCAAATTCAGACTGCAAACATATTTTTGAATAAAATCAAAATTTTAAATACTTTTTTCTTTAAAAATTACGAAAATATAAGATGCTACTTACAACCTTACTTAACCTAGCCCTTGTTTAGCTTACCTAACCTAACCTACTCTAATAAAGAGTGAGCTGAAGATCAAGAGGTGCTTTAAAGCGTTGCCGCGGAATTGTCACCCAAAGGTGGCGCTGAAAACATAAAAGTTTCATGTTGGAATTGCTGATTTCGCAGTGTTGGCTCCACAGTCTTCGACTTTCGTCACTACTCCATTCTACTAGATCTGGAAAGTTTCAACTCTTTCATTTTCGCTTGATCCGCGGTGGTGTTTAGTTGGTTATTTTTGTTAAACCTGTGTGGAGGATTTCATCGCAGGTGTGTTGTTTCCTAAAGGAGCCGGATGAATTTCGACCAAATCATTTACTCTTCGAGGTGATAATGTTCAGTTACGAAAAGTTCTCTATTCTACTAAGTTCTAACACTACGAAAACTCACGAATTACAACCCAATATTCGTTTAATGACTAGAGGATATAATGTAGAAGTCTCTCAATTTCTTATGTATTTTAATTTTTACCTTTTAATTTTAATCCTGCGAAATCGTAGGGTAAGGTAAGGTAATTTGATGATATTTTTATATTAAATGAATTTTATAAGGAAAATAACACAATATTTTTGTTAAACTATATTTAAAAATTATATATTTTGGAACCATCCTTGTAGGCAATGTTTTCCACTAGTTTACTAAAATGCAATAATCACACAGGAATTTAAACAATGATAACAACACTAAACGGAAAGGTTATATTTGGTAGGTCATTTGGTGATAGTGGGTAGGTTATTTGGTGACATTATGAAAAATTAACCAGAACTTTCCATAACCAAATGTATGTGAAACAAATGTATCACTCTGATTCATTAGACGATTTTTCTCAAGAGTCGGCACACATGAACGTGGCTATGTGCTCGTCAATGTCATGTACATGACAATTTTCGTGAAATGGTTGCATGAAAAAGCTGCACTGAATTCAGCTTGTACCTGTCTTGCTTCTGACATCTTGTGAATACTAAAATCTACATTTCGTACACATCCAGGCATCATCATGCTTGTCTGAAGTGATGACGTTCACTTCCGAAAGTCCTGGAGAAAATTCATCTGTTTTTCACAGTTCTAGATAAGGCTCACAGGCTTAAAATTGACTGAAACACCATGAGGTCTACGCTAGACGCTGATGGAGTTTTAAAATTATCTACCCTTGAAAGGTCATTAAAAATCCTTCTGCACAGAATGGCATACAGAAAATAAAAAATGAAGCACTTTCCATGGATTTCTAAGCACTATTAACATACCCGTAAATTACAACAAAGTTTCACTTAGATTTCTGCCAATGACTGATCCTTGTTAAAGACATGGCACAGATAGTTAGTTGACTGAAAATAAATGGCATGCCATGAACGCTAAAGTGCTCGTGGTAGCTACTTCGAAAGGGGAGGAAATTTTCGGTGATAGGTCTCGTAAGAATTATCACCAAATAACCTATAAGAGGCGGGCTTCCATGCTGGTGGCCTGTTATTATTCTTGTTCCGAAAACAGTAATTACATAACGCTTAGTAACGACGTCAATTAAGACCTGATTAAGCAGCTGAGGAAGCTGAACTACTCTGATTATAGTGCAGTGAAATTGATTTTTGAGGTAAACATTTAGAATAAAAAGATGAAACCTACTGGAATATGTTCTACATATCTGGTGTAGTACAAAGTAATCCATTATTTTGCCAATAGATTGCTTCAGTGATCTGTATCTCACGTTGTATAAGTCCGATCGGGTTCAACGAGATGGCGTTCAAACGATGAGATTGCCTACTACAAACACTGTTCAGATAGTTGTGATGAGTTGAATCAGTGTTGTGTGAGCACGTGTCAAAATGGACACTAGCAAAGAGAAAATACGCTAGATTTTACAGTTTTTCTTCGATAAAGGCGAAAACGCAAGCCAGGCGGTTGCAAATGTGCATAGTGTTTATGGTCCTGATACTGTAACAGCCAATCACGCGCAATTTTGGTTTCGTCGATTCCGTTCCGGTAATTTTGACGTCAAAGATGTACCACGCACTGGAAGGCCAAGTGTCGAAAATGTCGATAAAATCATGGACATTGTCGCGTCCGACCGTCATGTAAGCACTGTTTCGATTGCCCAAGAGCTAAACATTGCACAAAAAAACGTGTGGAACCATTTGCATAAGGCTGGATACAAAAAGATGCTTGATGTATGGGTGCCACACGAGTTAACGCAAAAAAACCTCATGGACCGAATTTCCATCTGCGAGTCGCTGCTGAATCGCAACAAAAGCGACCCATTTCTGAAGCGGTTGGTGACTGGTGATGAAAAGTGGATCACTTACGACAACGTCACGCGAAAACGGTCGTGGTCGAAGCGCGGTGCGCCGGCGCAAAAGGTGCCCAAGCCAGGATTGACGGCCAGGAATGTTTTGCTGTGTGTTTGGTGGGATTGGCAGGGAATTATCTACTATGAGCTGCTCCCCTACGGCCAAACCCTTAACTCGGAACTATACTGTCAACAATTGGACCGTCTGAAGGCAGCAATCGCCCAGAAGCGGCCAGCTTTGGCCAATAGGAGAGGCATTGTGTTCCACCAGGACAACGCCAGGCCACACACATCGATAGTGACTCGCCAGAAGCTCCGGGAGCTTGGTTAGGAGGTTCTTATGCATCCACCTTATAGTCCGGACCTGGCACCGAGTGATTACCATCTGTTCCTGTCTATGGCGAACACGTTTGCTGGTGAAAAATTCGCTTCAAGAGAGGCTTGTGAAAATCGACTGTCTCAATTTTTTGCCAATAGGGACAAGGGCTTCTATGAGAGAGGCATCATGATATTACCTTCCAAATGGCAACACGTTATCGAACAAAACGGCGCATATGTGACCTAAATCGGATCATTCTAACTATGGTAAGTCAAGCCTTCAATGTCATGCAAAAATAATGGATTACTTTTTACTACACCAGATATTTCTCTTATTAATCTACAAAAAAGTTGTGGGGTTTTCGCCATTTTGACAAAATAATCCGCCATCTTGGATTTCCCATCTACACTTAGTTTATGAGGCATAACTCCTAAACCAATGAACGTAGAAGGCTCCTTTTTTCAATTACATTTCTAACATTACGGGGGAAATAAAAGATGATTATAACTTTTTCTCCACAAGTAGCCTTCTTGCATAATTTTAGGATGAAATAAAAAAAATGTGATCTGTGTTGGGCAATGTATCGTTTTCCTTACGTCGCACGTGTCAGGAGAGCCAAAATTATGAGAAAATGTTCGAATAAAAGTTGTAAGGAAGTTCATAAGCTTTAAAATGCTGTTGAAAAAAAATGGCGCCAAAATAGAGTTTTCTTTTCTATTTATCTCATAAACAAAAGTTCATACAAATTTTGCAGAAGTACAAAATGAAAGATCGTAATCTTTTCTTTCTGACTTACTATTACCATTTTCCACCTACAACGAACGGTTACAAAGCTATCTCCGGTTTAAATGTTCCCAATTTACACCATTTTAATAGAAATACTTATTATAGAAACATTTTTTTTTAAATTTTTGTGTGAGGCAAAAGTCTAAAAAACACTGGTAAGTCGAAAATGGTTTCAAGGGAGTGAGACCAAATGTTGGATATATGTGAAGTAAGGATGTACTCCATGTCGGTTATCTTAAAAGCCGCCATCTTAGATTTATGTAGAGGACTTTAAATAGAAGGGACAATATGTGGCATATCGTTTTAGGCTAGATCATTCCCAAAAACTTAAATTGAAGTTATTTTTTACCTCAGTTTATTTGTTTAGGAAAAAAGAGCTTTTGAGATCTGGCATTTCGAGAAAGATAATGGTTTGTAATTCTGCTGTTGCAAGTGATTCAGCATGACACTTACCCTTCATAAACGGTCATATTTTGTCGTAATTTCACTACACTATTAGCGATGTAGGAAGATTGCCCAATAGTTGTTAACGACCTCAATAAATAAATAAATAAACAAAAAAATTAAGAGCCTTAAAACTAGCTCTTTATAGATACATTTATCCATTCTTTCACATTCTTACATCATTTTGTACACCGTTAAAAATTTTGGGAAAATGTCTTGGTATACAGTAATGTTTCAGATCAATAGTAGTATTTGCATTTATATTTAAATCCTGAAAAATCACCAAGAAATTTCGTTTACTTTGTTAGAAGGTCTCAATTTTCATGTTCGCACATGCGCAGAAAGAGATAACAGTTTCTTATCGTTCAATTCTGATCCCGTGTTTGCTGCCACTATTTTAATCAAGCATTCCAGCGGAAATGGGAAATATTATCAATGAATGGTGAATCTGATTCCTAATTGTGCAATAGCAAAGTTGATTAAAACGTGATGTAAGTCATGGGAGTAACTTTATGTTTTCAATGTTCGGGCGATGTGTGCTGTTCTCATGTAATGCTTTCTTCACTGGCAATTTAGTCCAGTCAGTAAGTATCTGGACTATTTACTAAACAAACTGTGTTCAAATCTTGCTTCAGGTTTCTATTTTTCTCTGCTTTCAGTAATCCTGAAAACTAAATGGTGACTGGTTTATATTGGCCAAGCTACTGGAAATTTTCAGGCAACTATGGTTACCTAGTTTTCTCCAGAAATGTTTCTGAACATTTTTAACAGTGTTGAGCTAAAAGAATTTATTATTTTCGATCAGTTTGCAATTCTCCTGCTTTCCATCGTTGACATGAATATTACTTTAGTACATTTGAACTCTAATTGAGTACCGTGGAGAGGCAGTTCGTACTCCTGTGCTAAAACCTGTGGCCATTTCTTGACCAGAGGTGATTCTTCTATGTAGGAATCAACGAACTTCATTCACTCAAAAGCAATATATTTAATAAAAATAATGTTTTCTCAAGAAAAAGGAAGTAGGAAAAATACATATGGAGTTTAGTTCAATATAAGATGGCAACACAATAGAGCCATTAGAGCCAAGGGAACTAATATACTACCATCTAGCGGGAAAAGATCAGGATAGATTTGAAAGATTTTCCAGTTCCTACACTTTATAAAAACTACAAATCGCTACTGTTCTTCTCCCCTCTCCTAAGAACAGTTCATCACCTGTCCTTATCTCGACGACTCTAGCGGATCTGACTCTACATCCTTTTCTGTTCAGAAGAAACCTTTCCCATTTCCCCTCCGCACCTGCTGCTATAGATAGAATTAATATGAAAAAGGACGTTCGAAAAATTACACGTTTAGAGTATACACAACCAAAACTACTTTAAAAAGAGGCCTAGTTTTTCTGTACCAAAATGCTTGGTTCTTAAAACGTGAAACCTAAAATTAGAGAAAGTACCACTCTATCAATCTAGTACAAACATAAAAGAATACTCCAGTTAAGATTTTTACAGTCCTCATCTCGCCTTACGAGAATATTTACTGATATTTTACGAAGAACTATTGAAATTTATGGTGAATTGTCGAAAGTTGGCTAATCTTCACCTCGCGATATGTAAGTAGAGTATTTACTGACATTTCAATATTTTGACCATCTAACATTTCCATGGAAATGCTACATTTTTAGATACCTTAGAACGTTTGGTTGATCAAAGCACTACGTTCTTCAGAGACGTTATGATATACATTGTTATAAAAAAAAATACAGAAATTAGCAGCAGCAGAAGAAAATCCTATTCATTTTGAAGAAACAGATATTCTTCATAAAACCAATAACTTTAGAGGGGAAAAAAATTGAAAAGTTCCAAAATGCAACAAAGAAGACAATTTTAGTTAATTTCAACATAGAAAGCAACAATAGAAAAGTTTAAATTGGCATCATAACATCTTTGAAGAAGTTAGGGGATGTATCGACCGAACGATCGTAAGAAATTTAGAAATAGTACATGACGGGAGACCCCGAAATAGTGGATAGACTAGAGGAAAAAAAATAATAAAAAAGCATTTTAAAGGCATTATTTTCTTGAAGAATTCGTACTAAATGTAAAAAAAATTATTTATGCATGAATGAAAAGAAAAACATGGGGCGCGCCAATTCAAGAATTTGTAACGTGACTGTACATGAGAGGGCGTCCCATGCTTCTCTTCTTATTCATGCATAAACAAAATTATTTTTTACATTTTAGTACGAATTGTTTAAGAATGTGTTTAAAATGTTTTTTTTTTATTATTGTTTTTCTAAAGCTGTTTTGCGAACCAAATCCTAAAGTGTTCGGCAACCAGCAAAACACCGTATCATGGCTGGTTAGTATTTATTTTAGGATAAAGAAGTCTATATTAAAAAAATATTAAAATATGTTTTTAAAACATAAATACTGTATATGAAAGTAAGAATGCGATATTGTATTGTCACCAGACTTGCGTCGCTATGCAAAATTTCATCATTCTATGATGTCGAAATATGAATTAAGCTAACGATGCAAGATTTGAAGACACCACGGAACATTGTGAACTAAAGAAAAGAATGTAAAAAAAAAAATTCCTGTATACATATTATAATAAAGTATAGTTCAAAGGTTAATTTGAGATGCAATTGCTCGGAATATTTAAATTAAATTGCATTGAATTTATTTCTGGCCTCTTACCATCTTTTGGTTGAGTCCCAGGGGCGTAACTACTTTGGAGCAAAACCCGGCAACCGACCCTTCCTTTCGGCCTTGGGTATTCTCTTGCGAGGAGGGGGGGGCTATAAAATGTAGTTACGCCTCTGCTCAGGCCGTCGGAATATTTAAAATTTCCAGTTTGAGACACAACTAAATGACGTCTTTCTATCTTTTTTTTAGTTCATTGATAGAAATTTGTCAAAATACATTCCAAATTAATTTACGACATATCTTAGAGTAACACTTTTCTATTCCTCTTTCTTTTTTTATCTTCTTCGCTGTCTTTCGCAAGGAAAAGAGAAACCACAAAACAGTTTCATTTCCTGTAGTGTATCTTATCTGCTTTTTTATTTATTTGAGTCACTGTTTGACACACGCTTCTTTACAGCCAGAAGAAAAAAAGCCTGGAATTAGCATTAAACGTTAGATTTATTGAAGACACACCTTATCTTGCAATCTTTGTATTGAAACAAATTTTGTGTTCAGAAACTACAAGTAATGTGTGTAAGAAGTGTCTGAACACTAGTATGTTCTTTTATTGATGGGTTTTGAACGCTAATTTTATGCTACTACTTTTTTAAACACTTCATGTCCATATTGCAGCTATAGGTTATTAATAGATAACTAAGAAAAAAGCTTACCATTTGTTGAAATATTGACATTTGATAAAGCGCATTCTTCCAGGTTTTGTAGTTTGGGGCAGGCACGTACCCAGAAGTTGGTTTCTGGGGGGTATCCGAGATCTGTCTGGGTGTGAAATTTACATAAAATGCATATAATTTTGTCAAAAATTGTACTATTTTCACAAAAAAATCCAATTTTTGGAGGGGTCAGGACCTCTATGACCCCCCTTGCGTACGTCCTTGGTTTGGGGTGGGGGTTACGGTTCAAATTTGGGGTATAAGTCGAGTTTTACAGGATTTTAATCGATTTTTAAGCCTAAAAATTAAAGTTAGAGGTGTACACTCAGGTATTTGGGAGTGACATCCTCCCTTTGGCAAAATTAATGGCAATTACACCAAAAGGAAAATGTTGGTACAATGGCCTAGAACTGACAAAAATGAGTATAACTAATTATCTAGAAGAACAAAAGAAATATAATAAACACCAAAACATTCAAAAATTATGCAAAACAAAAAGTCACATTTTTTGGTTCAATTTGAGTTGTTTTTTAACTAGTCGTCATAGTTTCCAAATTATCAAAAATAACATATTTCATAAAGTTCTGAGTAATAGTCAGAAGTGAGAGAACACAAGCGTGTTAAGAAAGAACATAAATTAAGGTTATTTGTTTGTGAATATCAAGTTTCCATCCATCAACCAAAACAGCGGAGGATACCAAACTTTAATAATGCATTCCATGTATTAAGTATCAATAGATCATATAAATTTTAGTTAAAAATCATGTTTCAGTTAAACTTTAGCAATGTGAATAGCTAATAAAATTTCCCCATTTCCTTCATAGACTCATAATCATCTCCTTCTAAACCTAGTAATTGTTTCACCATTTTCATATTTTCATGCCGAATTCTTCTGATCCAGCTGCCGTTGAAGGTGACATTAAATGACAGAAAAACACAATACTTGCTCTTCCACACAATACAAAATTCTGGAATAGAAGACATTAAAAATCATGCACTTTTTAAAAAAAATGTAAACATAAAGACTATAACAGTGTTTTCAGGAATGACAAAATACGAAAATCTTAAATGGAACAGCCACATCACATAACCTATGGTTAATGTAAAACAACGATCTCCAACAAAAGATGGCAGGACTATCTCTGTATATGGCTAATGTATTTTTATCGTTGCATGAAATTTCAATGCTGCTCCTACAAATTCAAGCCTAGAGAGTTCTAACTTTCAGGGAACAAAGTTCATAACCAATTCAAGAGTTCGATCAATGCCGATTTTAAATTTTCTTTTTTGTTCATTGTTGAAAAATCTTCATTGTTATAGGTTTGATATTGACAACAATCAAGCGATAATATACAGCTAATATACAGAAATGCTAAGATAACGTAATCGCCTATGGCTGAGATAGCTAAGACATACAAATTATGAGATGGAAAATACTAATCTTTTATTGCGTAACTTGTTCTGCTTCCTTAATTACGATTGTGCTCATTTTTATCACCATGTTCTTATAATTTAAGTACTATATCTATGAAATTCTGGCAATATCCTTGCCGGATCTTTTCATCAAATAATTCGAAAGTAAATTGCCCTTTGGTTATTCTAGTATTTTGAGCCCACGATGCTGATGAAATCAAAGCAAAATGGAGATTAATACGTATCAGTGCGGTATTTGGGAAAGTAGAAGACGATTACATTACTTCCGGACGGTCACATACCACAAATCAAGAGAGCGAAACAATGAATTAATGTTGTTGCTGAAAGCAATCTATTTGCAAATTATATACGATCAACAGCAGCTTCTGTCGCAAATAATCATTTTCTTAGTTGACAAGTTTGAAATCTCTCTGTCTGTCTCTTCCTCATTCTCTCCGACTCGTTAGCATAGCCAACGGTCCTTGCTTAATGACAGCTGCTTTGTTCTTGCCCTTCTATTGTTACGTACAATAATCACGGTTTAACAACTGCATAACCCCATCTACATTACCTCTAACGAAACCTTTGATTCATGTATCGACCATTTCACTAAGAGCATAGAATGAGTTTTGACCAATACACACTGCTGCATTTAATCTCCTGGAATGAAAGACTACTTTTCATTAAACGTAAAAAAGATACTTTTAAAATTTAAATAAGGTTGATCGATCAGACAGGAATCAAATATCTGAAACAATCAGTACCTCACATAAAGCCTCAGTGCTGTAATTTTATATCCTACTTAACGGTGTAGATCACCCCCGCCATCTTGATATGACCTTTCCATTGATTTACACGGGAATTGTTTTACTCATTTTATGAATCTCGGAAGCAGAATATTTAAGTTCTGCTTTCACAAAATTTGTCTTCGTGGTTATTTTGACTCTTTTATAGTTTTGGTTTGTAAAGTTTCTTTAAATATATGAGTATAATGTATTATTAATAGTGTGCTATATAAATCACAATATGTTAACGGGAAATTATACTGTTCGTGTGTAAAATATTGCATTTCTATAAAATAGCATGAGTAAAATAGAACATGACGATAAACTGGGCGAAAACAGAAGTTAAAAGTATGCTCCTGAAAGATAGAAGACGAGTAAAACAATTCCCATGTAAATCAATGGAAAGTGCGTACCAAGATGGCGGGGGTGATCTACACCGTTAACTAAGTAGCCTAGTTATTTTCTCCGCTTCGGTGTGAAAGGTCTCGGGTTAGATTCCTCTCTCAGTGGCTGGGTCAGCATCGTAATTACAACCGAGCTACTTAAGTTAAGAAGTTGGGAACTCCGGCCTCTAAAGCCCGATAAATCATGAATAGGAGTCATTTTGCTGAACGCGTGAAGTTAGACCCCCTATAATGGAACATCCTTGACACTGGAATTCATATGCGTATTTTATTCTTCCGTTTTCTTCCGTCTGGCCATACGTAAACAGTTTCTCGTACGAATACTTACTGTCGCTACTCAATTTGTAAAAAATAACCGTTACGTTTGGCAACAGAGCAACATGGCGTCTTATCTGACCTTTCATATTTGAACTGAATTTATTTTAAGGAATTTAGGCAACTATGGCTCAGGCAGTATGGATAATGATGGGGTGAATTAATGGAATGAGGAAAGTGAGAGGAAACGGGAGCACCCCGAGAAAACCCACGCTCACGGTGTTTGTCCACTTTGTCCACCACAAAGCTCACATGGCATGAGGAGGGATCGATCCGACGACCCCTAGCACCAGAGGTGAGCGCTCTATCAACTGAGCCACCGTGGGCATTTATAGTTTAGAAACAATTTCCATAAATAATCTAAATTCCTGGTCTTAAAACAGAATAGAAAACAGTTTTCCATCAACTAGAAATTGACAAGTAGCAAATACTGGTAATTTCATGGAAGCTACACAGAACCGATACGGTAGCAGTTCTTTGAAAGTTATTTAAAAACTTGCAAATATTTCTCAGTAGAAATACAACCTATTTTTGTTTTAGCCTTGTATAAATCGGCTAAAACAGTAGTTTCGAAGTGACAATCTGAATTATAAATAATATTGATGTGAAAACGTATTATTATAGAACAATCTCCCTGGTCTATTCCACCTGTGCCCCTCACGAAAATCTCGGACCCGCCACTGCGCCATCTATAGTCAAATCACTTATTTTCCAGAGAGACGGATATCCTTAACTGAAGTAGACCAAATCTTCTCCTCTCCTTCAAAATGAAATCGTATTTAAAGTTAAAGTTGTAGATTTGAATCAATCTCTTTCGTGTTAAAATTCCTCCTAAAATTACAAATTAAAAAGTTATTCATGCTTCCGAGTGAAAGTAAAGTTATCGATCTCTTAAACTTGTATAAAATAACATTTTTGATAGATACCTCTAAGGTCAAGAGCACATCTTATCCAATTTTTATCTCCACATTTTCTTTTCCTTTTATAAAAAATGTTGCTCCACTTTGATTGACAGGAATCAGTTTATAAACGCAAAGTCTAACCTCAAAGGTAGTTTGTTTCTTACCAGCATAATACGATCTTGCCCAAAAGGATTTCTTGTCTTATTGATGGATTTAGCTAAAACATTCCCTCCATTACTCACTGTCTGAGATTGTTAAAGGCTGGAAGGGAAGAGCAGCCCAGTCATCAATCTGCAGACGGATGAAGACACAGATTCCTTCCAAGCCGACAGCGATAAAAAGGCATTGAGGTTCAACTCAAGCGAGATAATAGAGAAGCCCAGTTTACATGGATAGAGTTCTCTCTCATATAGGACTGCTAAGCAAAGCAGAGAGCGTGGATAGGATTGCCATATATTCACTAGATATCTCCTTCACTTAAACTCTCTGTAGCTGAAGGCTTTTTGGAAAATTTCGACTTTGTGCATCACATGGGTTAGAATTATGAAGAGTCGGAAATGAAAAGCATGAGTATGTCTTGGGAACTGTTTATTCATGCGTTGAATAAAAATCTCTAATGAAAACGTTGGATTAATTTTCTATTTACTTAAAAAGTACTGGAAAATATGAGTACGTAAAAGCTTTTAGGATTATGTATACAGCCAATTACCATAACAACTTGTTGAACTATGGGCTCTTTGGTCTAGTGGCAGCAATCGGTACTGAAAAGGAGTAATGGAAGTTGAAGCCCCGCTCATGGCTTTTATTTTTCGGTAGTTTCTTCACTAGTCTAGACAATAGCCAGTATGGCATCTTGGACAAATTCTTGCGTACCTTTCCCCCCCAGAGTTTGCACTTTCCTGGGGACTTTAGATGGGTTTAAGAATCCCTTGGACTTTAGCCCTTTGAATTAAGACGAGTTTAGGCTGTACAGCTCTGCCAATCGCCGTACTCTGCTGCTGACTTTGGGGATCATAGTGTTCGAATCACGTTGGAACAAAGTCTTCTATTGTCACAGGAATTTTCTAAGTTATTGCTCATTCCATCAAACGAATGTTGAGATAGTACTTAAAGTGAGGGCTCTGGTTGCTGCCTGCCTTATCCATTTCTCCGGACTTTATGCCACACCGAGGTACATAAACCCTTAAACTTGATACGGGTTAAGGCTTAGATTTCTTTCGAATTGTTATTAACATCCTAAACAAACTTATGAGCTTCTAAGAATGATATCTACAATGTTTATTAAAGTGGGCTCTGAAACACTGCGTTGAATAGAACCCCGAGATCACACGCACAGAAAGCGAGCGTTCTAACCATTCATAAAACCGGAAGCTTTTAGAACTAGATTTGCGTACGGTCTTACTTATTTACTCTATGGTTTACGGAACTCGCAAGTTACTTGTCACAGTAAGGTTGGATCTGAACAGAGGTGCCAAAAGTTCAGCCAAGTTCTTCAGCCTTAAAATGTGGTGAAATGGAGGATGGATGAGTCAAGTTCCTAGACGACAACATGTAAGAAGAACACTGGAAGTTGACGCGAGGTTGCGTGTGACTCATGATGTTCCAGCCTTACGGTTGGTGGGGGTGGGCGTAGTGGGTTTTAGGGCCACCACCTGCCTTATGGCTTGAAGATCATTGATCTCACACCATTCAATTTAGAAATTTAAAAAATGGATCCAGTGGATCGCTAATTGGTAAGCGATTTTTCACCAACCGCGATAGTCCAAGTAGAATACTTCTTGCCTTTTCTTCCTTTTTGCATAGTCTTCTGCCAAGTCACACCATTTTCATTTCTACATCTCCGTACAACCTGGTTTCCACGAGCCCCCACCCCATCTAACAACCGGAAGGTGAAAACGAATATCACTGAGACATTATGATTCCTCCTCAACTGCACATTGTTTTTTTCTCTTTAGAGCTGACGAAATTGGCTGAACTTTTCGCACTTCTGGTGTTTTTACTCGGATTTCACAGCTTTTTGTACGTGTATAATAATATATATTTGAATTTTATTTATGGCCTTTAGGCATCTATGACTCAGGCCGGGATAGAAGAGCAAACAGGATTCGGGAAGGTGTGGGCTAGGGCCATCTTGAAGGTGCCATCCTGGCACTTGACTGGCGTGACTGAGGGAAACCCCTGGAGAAACCTCAGTCAGGATGGTCGGCCGCTGGGATCAAAACCCAAGACCTCCCGAATGCTAGACCAACGCTCTACCACTGACCTACGGCGGCTCAGTAAGTATATATAGTATACTAGCTTAGCTTCGCTTAGCCCCCAGACTCCCGTGGCGGATTGCGTCCCCAAATTGAAGTTTTTAGAGAGCTTCGCCCCTTTTATTGTAACCACTCTCCAGGGAAACTGCGCTCGCATGTGCATATATGGCCTCATACCCCCACACCCGTTGCTGGTGGCGACCCTAAAACCCACCTCGCCCACTATCACCAACTCTAAGGCTCGAACAGCATGAACCTTGCCACCTCGCGCCAACTTCCAGGGTTCCTCCTACATGCAGTCGCCAGGGAACTTGGCACATCCATCCTCCATTTCACCACTTTTAGAGCTGAAGAACTTAGCTGAACTTTTTGCACCTCTGGTGTTTTTGCTCGGATTTCACAGCTTTTTGTACGTGTATAATATATATATACACTCGTTTCGCTGGGGGCGCTACTTACAGACTTCCGTGGCGAGCTACGGCCCAACTTGGAAATTTTGGGGGTTTCGGCCCCGTTATCGTTCTCCCATACCGCCTCAGGTTTGCCTCACTTATTGTAACTTATTCGTGATACCAAATTTCGTTTCTCTAGCTTCAGTGGTTTAGGCTGTGTATTCTTTGGAAATTTCATTTTGGCGGTCATTTTGGATCCAAGATGGCGACTTATTCAACATTTGTAATATTTTATTAACCTAATAGTGATGATGTACCTTCATGCCAAATTTGGTTTTTCTAGCTTCAACCGTTTAGGCTGTGTATTCTTTTTGAAATTTTACGTTCGGTGGCCATTTTGGATCGAATATCCATTTTGGTCTTTTTCAAAATGTGGGAATTATTCCTTAACCTACTTATCATCCTCCACCTTCATGCCAAATTTCGTGTTTCTAGCTTATCCCGAAAGCCCTAAACAATATGATGAGTGAGTCAGTGAATGAATGAGTGAGTTAGCCAAAAATACGTAATTTCAGGGGTCCATAACTCGAATATGCTTCAAGCTACGAACACCTTCACATATTTGCCATATCTCCTTAATTTCGAAAGCTCATATTCCTATCTTTGACATGTTTTTTTCTTACGGGGGGCCTCGAAATATCCTATTTCACCATAAACTATTGTTCTTGTATAACATGCTTCTGGCAGTGCTAATGTTTTGAGACGCGCGGAACTTGGCTGCATGCACTGCCGTGCATGTTGATTATATCGTTGGCAACCGTAAGTATTTGTATACAGTCTATTAATGACAACTAAATAAATGAATAAGCCAGAACATTCTTAAATGAAATCGCAAATTAAATACAATGCCATACGTTGGACATTTCAAACTATTAGTATTGTTCGCATTTAGCTTCTATCGCCACA
>JAGDQP010017874.1:0-37668 GCA_022664845.1 Lepisma saccharinum | reverse complement strand
ATAAACTTCATACAATGTAAAAATACTCGCGGTAACGGCATTTAATGGATAAAGAAAAACAAGAACTATTTAAATTCCTAATAAATACTTTCTTTTATCTTTTAAAACTTGTTTCATGATCTTTAAACAATCCAAATAATAAATAAAGCCATAATAACTCAGCCTATGAGGATACATACACATAACACAGTAACCTTGGACTAAAAGTGGTCATTCTAAGTTTGACCCAAATATGCCCTCCACTCTCCGAAGTGTCTGAAAATGCAGCACTTTTGCATTTGCATAACAGTTTTATGTTGCGTGACACTCTGGTCCATATTTAAATTATTTTCAAGGAATCCTTGACACAACTTAATAATAGTAAAATCTTTTAATTCATTCTCATTTCTTTTCCCAATATTTTATTAATCTAATCTGCCTTAGAGTTTGGTTTCAACAATTCTGGTAATCCCTCATAACTGTTTTCGTTCTCCCCCTGATTCCTTTTTTCCTGGAGCATGACGCTTTTTATTGTATATTTCATTACTTTGATTATTTCGTCTGTGAACTCAGAGTTCGCTTCTTTTTGTTGTAACTGAAGATTTTTGAAAGTTTCTCTCAGTTCATTGTGTATATATTTTGATGCCAGTCTTCATAGTGTCACTCTTTTCTTCCTCTTATAATAGCATTCCAGTTTCCTTCTTGTAAACTGCGTGTTAATGAGAAAAAGTTAATAACAACAACGTGGGTACATACTAGACCTAGGGGGAAGTCGTATCGTTAACCAGTACGAAGTTAGACCTGTTTTTAATGTGGATTAAACAAAGGAGGTAAGGAACCAACGATAACGAACGCTTCAAGGGATTGTTCAATATGTTCTACATTCCTGTTTATTGTTAGCAATTTTGCGTTCCAAGTCACGCCCAACCTTCAGCAAAGTGCTAACTGGAATGTTAACACATGCGGTGTTAATTAACATGTTACCCATTTACAAGAGCGACGAATTGATGTTTGGTACACAATCACAACAGCCCTAACTTCGTACTGGTTAATGATAAAGCAAAGATAGGCATACCGTTGGATTGGTGAGAACATTTGCTATTAAAATGAGGTGTCGCACGCTATGCTTTCTAGTTTCACAATTTGTTTCTGATTCAAGATGGCGGATTTCAAGATGGCGGCCGTCACGTTCCCCCTTATCATGGACTTTCCTCTTGACTTCATATATATCAACCATGTTGTTATTGATTTATTATCATTAACACGCAGTTTAGAAGGCGTTGTATTGTAAGGGACTTGTGCACAACAGAAACATAAACAATTAATATTCCTGTTACATTTTACCACCTGCGCGTATCTTAAAACTAACGTCACAATTTGTTTTTCTGATTAAATTCTAGTCCAAAATCATGTATCACATTACCCTATTCCTATTTAAAAAGCTTGACCTCAATTCAAGATGGTGGATTTTAAGATGCCCGCCGTCAAGGTCCACCCTACTATACGACTTCCCCCTAGGTCTAGTATGTACCCACTTTATTGCTATTAACTTTTTCTCATTAACACGCAGTTTACAAGAGATAGTAATGCACTTATTGTGCACTTGCCAACAGTCTTGAGCGACATTTGAACTTGCCATTTCGGGTATTTCCATTTCAAAAGAGCAGCTGATTTTTTGTGTCTGGTCTTTCTGTAGGACTTCCTTCCTCTGCGTGAAATTTTACGGTAGGTTTCGATATGAGCTCATTGCTACTTCCCTTGTTAGTCGATCAGGTACAGATGAATCAGACGGAGTACCATATAATAATAGCTCTTTAATATGTTCGTTCTCTTACGCCTGAAACGGTAGGCATCCAACTTTATGGCTAGGTGTGGCTGGTTGCCAATATAACAGTCAAAAAAGTTTCCCAAGGGAACATCTCAGCGTGACTGTTGTCTTTCCTAAGCAAACAATGGGCAATAAACAGAGGAATGAAATTAATAGACAAATCCAATTGTTTAGTTACTGGGAGGTTAAAGGACAGGAGGGAGAGAGTAGAAATATGAAGTATTAATATGTGTACAAAGTAGTGAAAGATGTATTGTGACTAAACGCGATACTCATATCTGTAAACAATGTTGCAAACTCAGATAATTTTAGTTCATGGAAAACAGGGGAATAAGCTACAAGGATAGATAGATGCATGTTAGGGATAACATGAATATGAGAGAGAAAACAAATCATATAAGTATTGTTGTAATAATATGATAAGAATCCCTTTTCATCACTCACAGTAGGCAAATGCTGGAATGGTACCCACTAACTAGACCCTGGTCGCCTACCTTCCAATATCCTCTCCCCATTTCATCCCTGCCTTAGCCTGAGGTGTCTAAAGACCATTAATAAAATTAAAAATGTAAGAAACCTAATATTAATAAGAGATTATAGCCAAAAATGAGTTAGAATCAATTAAACGATGTATCACTGTAGAAAATAGTGCATTGATATCTACAGACATTATAAATATACATCGTTGGATTGTTCGCAGTGAAGTGGAGTTCACAAAACTGCATTTAGTTCACTTAACTGTCAGTTCACTTAACTTAATCACTTACAATAAGTCAAATCATACAAACGAAACACAAATGTACTTGAAGGATTGGAGACAGAGCTATAAAGTTAGGGAAGAATAATTAACCAAGGTAAAAGATGTTAGGAAACTTTGAATTTCAGTTCATATGACAACTACATTGAAACACAAATTATATTTCTCGTCTTCCTAAAAAAATAATTAAAATATGCCTGAGATTTAGTTTGCTTTAGTCATTTGTGCTGTACGAATTTTCGTTAAATTATGAACTACGTCATGTTATTACTGCATAACGTGTGTAAAATAAAACATACTTTATACACAGCAAGTTAACTTATAATAACTAAAGGTGATGTAGATCCTATACTGGCATATGTACTATACGTGATCTAAAAATCAAACTTTAGATATCAACTAATTTGAATGTGATGTATTATTGACAGGAATCCAATAAAGAGACACACCGAGCAGATAAAAATCTGCAATTTTTTTTCAGAAACTACATAGGTCCTAATATGATTAGTAAATTTCACCCTATTAAAATTTGTGTGAATCGTAATGTGCTTTAAGTCAATGCGATTTTCAGTGTAAATTAAACGACAACTGCTGTAAAATCTCTACCATATGATCTACGGAATATTACAACACTTATGGTTTCTCTAAGTAATTAGAACTATTATTCTCAATGCAATAATGTCAGAAGCTTTGAAACACTCCAAAACATTTCTCGATGCCGGATGTAAGGTTTTAATTGAAAAAAATTCAAAATAATTATTCGTTAATCTGATACAGAAAACAAAATATCTTCAAATATTTTCACTGTTTGTAAGTCTAAGACTTACCCTATATATATATTTTATTTTCTTCAGCCTTATAATTTGATAACAAATTCATTTCTCTCGTCCAACGTCTTATGTTCGGGAGTGATTTTAAAGAAGTCACTTGAAAGAGTAGCAGAATCTCTAATAGATGTGTGTAAACACACTTCAATATTTTGTTTTAAATATAAGAAAAAAATATTTATATAACATTTACTTAATAAAGACAATTAAATATAAACGATATAAAATGAAGACAATGGTATGGAAATCACGATGAACACCGTGCTTGAGGTGACCATAATTTATTACACAGTACATTCCTTTGAGGCAACGTTTCGAAAAAAACCTTCTTCTGTCATGACACGGTTTACAAATAATTTGAGTCTTGCCCAATTGAGGATTTTTCTTTTAGATTTAACTTTTAACACCTTATTGAGTCGAGACACGTCGAAGGCTGTTAGCTAAAAGGTCATAAATATAATCATAATTGTTCTGTCGAAAGTGGCAGGTCCTTGAAAGCATGTTAATCTCTGCTCTTCTTCTGCTCTCTTAGCGTATGATTTATCTTCCTTTATATTGTCAAGAAGTACTTCTTCCTCTTTTGTATTTTCTAATACGTTCAGTCGCATCCTTTAGTAAGAAATCTTTGAGTAACAAATCTGTACATGAGACCAAGAATCGCCAATTTTGGCCAAAACGTGATTGGTGCAGTTTTGTACAGTATTCGGAAAACCTCACATAATGGTTTCAAGAGGGAAGTAGTTTTCTTTTCTATTTTCCCGTAAACAAGGATTTGCGGTTCAGTCTCTCAGGTGTAGAAATGTTCTCTTCTCTGTTGTCTCTACCTTTATTCAGCAAATTTTAGATTGCGCATATTTCGTGTCAAACTTAAATTTTCCATTTCTCTGAATTTCCACATTTCGAAGGCTTCCAATATTCTTTCATTGCTATTTCTTAAAGTCCCATATAACACTGTACTCAGTTCAAACGAAAAATTTATTTCAGAATCCGAACTTCTGAAATTATTTAATTATTTACAGTGTATCTCTGGAAAAGTATGATTTTAGACAGAAATCGGTCATCTGGAACCTCTCCAGAGTTTTTAATATTGTGCTGAAGAATATGATATTTTAAGCAGAAACTGGAACTATCCGGGAAATGGCCGCTTTCTTCGTGTAATACCTTAGCCGACGAGATACTTGGCTACAAGGAAGGATATTACTCATAGAACTCAGCTGACAGTAAATAACGTTAAAGATTGAGATCATGAGGCTTATGCTCCTGTTGGAAGGAAGTAGAAAACACAAGAAAGGTGTGAATAAGAGTGGAGTATAATCGGGAAGTAATTGAAAGACGTCGGAGCAAATACTGGTTCAGTTTGGACGGCATTGCACGATCACGAAAACGCCACTTCCACGCGTGGTTGCTCAAAGTCTACACCAAATGCACTGCCCACTGCCAGTGTCAAAATTCTCTGCTGTATGATACATCGGTGGCAGCAGTGTTGCCAAATTTATCGGATATAACCCGATCGGCCTTCTGTACATAGGAATATATATACAATCTAACTACTGAAAGTGTGAATTGAAAAGTTAAGTTAAGATCAACGTTATTTCATGTAGCGGAGTCTAGTATATAATGTATTTATTGTTTTATTAACACATTTTAAAACAGAAATGAATATTACAAATTATTGTTAAAATATTTCGAAACAAGTATACTATATGAAATATATTCCATCACAAACAACCATTTGTACTGTGAACTGAAAGCAGTATCGCAAAGATCAACATTGTTGCACATGAAGAGAAAAATATTTGTCAAAGTAACAATGGATAAATTTTGAAACTAGCATAACGTATCTTAATATATGAATCAATATTGTTTAATTTATTTATTGCAACATGGCGTACTCCCATGCCACTTTGAATTGCAGACAATTCCATTACTTTTACAAACGCACTTTTCTGTTGAATGTTTTCTTTCACACGAACAATGTCTGCACCCGTGATCATCACTATATGATTCGAGACAAACTATTTCATGTAATATTATTTCTGTGGATGAGACCTCAGCAATATCAAGTATATTCTCCTTGCATGCTACAAGCTAATTCCTAGTGTTTAATTGCTTAATTGTCCAATGTTTTTTTTCAACTTGATAATTCATTATCATGAACGTCTTATTCAAGATTGGACAAAAGTGGCCAAATAAGATTCAACCTTATTTGGAAGAGGTTGGAATTATTTGTTTTGAATCGGTCTCTGTAGAGAACAAACAGCCTACACCCAGCAACCAGCCCGGAACAGTTATAGAGCATTTGAAATATTAATTAGACCAATGTTATTGAGTATGTTTCCCGAGCTCTATCTCTATGGAGACTTCAAAGCGGAAAATATTTAATTAATTATATTTATAATTATTTACGATTAGAATTTTGTAATTAATTAAATTTAATGATCGAGAAAGAAAAGACAATAATGATTAAGTTTGGAAGTAATGGAAGATGTTGTGGTTATTTTTTGAGATTTCATTGAATTTAAGGATAACTGTGTGATATAATTAGTGCCTTTGTTGTAAGTTCGACATTTTGCTATTTTCCTTGCTTCATCCGTGGTTTACTTAGAATTAGAGTTATTTACTTACAATCACGTTGTTAATTCTTATTTACATTTGGAGTAATTCTTAATAGGATATGTTATGTCTTATGATCTTGGAATTCAGTTGTTTTGGAAAGTTAATTAGAGCAAATTGCTTGTTCTTTTTGGATTCTTGTATGTATCTTCTCCGGTTTTCTTTCACATATATATATTTATAGGAGAGAAGTGAATGTTATTGTATAGGTTTTGTTTGGCTTCGTTCCATTTTCTTTGAGATATTCGTGGCCAATATCTTTCATACTTTTCGATAGCTTCAATGTTAGTTTTGGCATTGAGTAACTCATGTCCATGTAGAATAATCGGCCACGTCTGAAGTAGGATTGATTTTGATGTTGAAAAAACCTGTAAAACCTTTCTTCTTCTGTCCATGATGTGCTGTTTAAACGAAACGGTCGATGGTAACTCCCAAATAGTTAGGTAATTGATGGTTTAATGTTTGCTTTATTGATACTAATAAATTGATTTTTATCTGGTTTGGTTCCCTGGCCGGTAGGATAAAAAGTGATAAACTAGGTTTTGCTCCCGTCCAATTTTAGTCTCCACGTCTTGCACCATCTTGTGAACTTTTTAGTAATTGTTTGTACATTAAATATTAGTGCTTTAGGGGTTCTGGCATAGAGAGGTCCAATACGTCGTATCGTCCGCGAATAAACCAAGTTGGGTTGAATTTTGGGATGAAGAAGGAGTGTCATTGACGTAAATAGAATAAAGTATAGGACTTAAAGCCGCCCCATGAGGAACACCTTTCTTTATGTGTACGTCTTCCAAAAATTCTTAATGTGATTTTATTTTTGTGGTTCTGTGTGTTAGGAATTGAATTAACCACCTGATGACTGTAGTCGGAAGGTTCACAGAATATAACTTGTAAATTAATCCCTCATGCCACGCAGTATCAAATGCTGCTGTAAGATCCATGAAAACTACCGCTGCTCCTCATCCCTTGTTTAAAGCTATTTGTGTATCTGTAACTAATCTCATTAATTGATCTTCTGTGGAAACGTGCTCTAAAGCCGGCCTGATGTTTTGTGATAGCGTTTTATTTGTCTAAATATTCATTTAATCTTTTAGCTATTACTAAATCACAGATCTTGGCAATTGCATTGGTTAGTGTTATTGGTCTGTAGTTTGCAGATGAAAATCGGCTTATGTTTGATTTTGGGATAAAAATGATGTGGGCAGTTTCCCATTGTTGCGGTATATATCCGTACTTCAGTGAAGCATTGAAGAGAATGGTTAGTGTTTTATGTAAGATGGGAGGGTTTCTTTGCAGTGCAATATACGGAATGCTCCAGGTGCAGTAGTCTTCCTTTTCTTAAGTATATTTTTGTATTTCGTCTTGAGTAATATCTGCTAGGAGAATCATTGTGTAGTCAATTTGGAGATGAAGTAATTAATTTTTGCTCTCTGAATTTTGTTATGTTTTTCTTAATTTCCTGTGTAAATCATTTATTTGTCTTTTGATATGCTCAGAAGTCTGTTTATGGAAGATTCTGTTGAGGCATCTCTTGTATCTTGTATTATCAATAATATCGGCAGGAAGTCGTTTGGTATGTGGTGTTATTTGTTCATATATGATTTTTCTAGAGCTTCTTTGAGTGTTTTAATTGTCGAATGATTAACCTTTGCAACATTTTATGTTGTGGTTTGGAAGTTTGGATATTTTAAAGTTCTTTTGCTACGTAATTCCTGTATTCCTCCCAATTAGTTTTGTTAATTTGGAAATTTCGAAGTTAGTAGAGTTTTATTTATTTGAAGATTGAAGTACAGATAGATTTCCCCGTCATCGGAAGGCAAATTTATGTCCACTTCTTTTTTGGTCAGTTTATTTCAAATTGAAGGACAGAGTAGAACTTTGTCTGGTGCAGTCTCCGTGTTTTTCGCAAACCGGGTAGGTCTAAGATTTACATTTATCAAGGAAGACTGTAGTAGATATTGATAAAGTTTAAATCCGTTGTCATCTGTTTTTGGATCACCCATTAGTTAATGCTGGCTATTGATGTCTGCTACGATTTCTGATTTTTGGATAGGAATGTAAATATGCTTGTATTAATGTCTGTTCGTGGACTGGGATATAGTGTGGCAAGGATTAAAGGATCTTTGGGTTGTTGAATTGATATTGCTAACGGGGTAGTTGAGTCATCTTGAAGAGTGTCCGGTGTCTAATTCGTTTGCAGTAAATTTGTTATTGATAAGAATTGCTGTTCCGCCTGTAGCTAGCCTTCTATCTTTCTAAAGAATTTAAATTCTGTAGCCGTTAATTTGACTTTACTAGTTCGTTTGGTTTTAGTTAAGATACTTATTGACGAGTCGCTTTTATTTTAATTGTTATTGACGTTTTCAACAAAAGTTTCTCTGTGATTAAGTACATTGTTGTCCTTATTTACTAATTCTTGTAGCATGTACATTCTCCTCTAATTTTTACTCAGATTGAATAGCATTTATTTTGTTTCGAGGAAAGGACGATGTTAAAGACAGTGTTTTATTCTTCAGTGAAACATCGCTTCAAATGGAGTTTGCCCAACGCCTTCGTGAAATGTAATGTTTTATTGTTAACTGAACGAATCTGATTATGTTTTTTTTTTTCATATACCCAAGCTATTAGAATGTTTTCAACGTCATGGTTGACCGTTTCAATAGAATCCTGGCTCTGGCTATGGCGGAACTTACCATGCAACATTTTAACATGATCATACGACATAACTTTATTATTATTTTATTTTAAAATTATAGTCATTGTCAGGATGTAACACAGTTGGCGCTCGAAAAATAATAAAATCTAACAAATTGTAGGCAACCTTCTCTGCAGTATTTGTCTCCAATGGCCTTAGTTAAACTAATGTAGTTAAGTTATCTTGATGTACCAAAGGATATTTATAATCACTCTATTCTTGAGACTGCATGCTAATTAAATCAAACTGTCCCCGAGAATTTAACTCACGAAAAAGAATAGGCTTCACCAGAGGTCTTTTTTACGATCTTTGTTTAGTTTGACACTGTTTACACCAGTTTCAATTCAAGATGACAAGTTCATAAACTATGAGCATTTGTGTATTTAAGCTGAAGCTCTTTTAGCATCGGTATTCTTCCACCATGAACTTCGTTGAGAAGATTACACATTGTTTTTTCTTTTGTAATGAAATACTTAATTTTGGTGTTCACAGGAACAATTAACTTGGTTACATCACAACCAGCACATCAAACTATCTCAAACGCCTATGATCACTCGACCGCTTCCTTGTGTTTTCCTCCATCACACTTTTAACTTAAAACACAGATTGTTTTTGTTACCAAGAAATGCAGTTGTTTTCTCTCTTGCTTTTAATAAATTCGTCAAATTAAATTCCTCACGAGACACACGCATGAAATTACACTTATTATTTCGATGAGATACACAAATATGATTTTAGTTTTTCTATTTCTTTATTTCTTGAAGCTTAATACATGATGCTAAAGGATTTTATTTTGCAAACGTGTTCCTTCTGCGACGCGTCTTCAGTCTTTAAGCACATAAAATTCAGTACAAGATGGCGCAGTATGTTAAGTTTAGTGGAACATTCCATTCTTGAGTATTACTTACCTCTGCATGTGTCACTTATTCATTGCTTTGAAGAAAAAAAATATTGTTTTCGTGTTATTATAAGTTCTTATGTATAAGAAAGATCTTTCAGGTAAGTTAATTTTAATTTTTAAGAATTGCAGGCTAAAATCAAAATTAATTTTACATCTTTTCAAGAAACTTGGATAAAATATTACTTTTGTAAATTTGTCTTCTTGTATTTCATTTATGGTTGTTGTCCGACATAAATATGTCCATCAGTAGACTGAAGTATATTAAATCTAGTTTGAAAAATCTCTTCTGATGCTGCATTGATAACATCTGATATTTTGTGTAGTGATTCTCCATCCTGTGGGATGCCCAGAGTCAGAACTGTAGAAACCCATTTGGTGATAAAATTCACAGTGGACAGCTACAAACAAATATTAAAAAAAATGAATCAAAACAATAATTTTCGAAATTTGAAAGCGCGTTCGTCACTCGTACAAGAAATGGAAAAGAAGATCGAAGCAATTTATATACACTTGTATATTACCTTTTAATAATCCTATTCTTTTCCCTTAATCTCACCTATCACTTTAAGCAAACAATTTAAATATTAATACTAAATTCACTTTAAAAATAGTCTGAGCAGAAACAAGGTTCTTGAGCACTTTTAGTGCACTTTTTGTGCTTTATCTGTGCAATTCCACACAAATTTAATTCTAACTTAGAATAGCTAATTATTCTCACAACTTGTAATGACATTCCTGTGCAATTAACGTGCTCTTTCGAAAACGAAAACTAAATTAATTAACTAACTAATAAATAATAAATAATCATTGTATCTTTGCAGATATCCGGTTCTTTTTATTCAAATTAAATATTCATTAAATTCTAACACATTCTTATGGAAATCAAAAGGACAAAAGTGGCTTAGAATAGCCAGAAGTCCCGTCATGGTGACCCCCTTTTAGTGGGGCCATGGCAAATTGGGGCTGCGGGCCAGTACAATTCAGGATAAAATATTAAATTATAAAAGCTGCCTTTTTAAATCATACTTCCGAAACCATCTTTCGAGTTGACGGGGGAGATGAACTTTTAAAATGTGACTGCAACAGTGTTCGTTAAATAAGTAATTAATAACTAAAGTACAATCTGTTTTAACTAAATCGATAGTAATTTTAAACTTCAAAACAAATAAAAAATGGCCCTAAAACAATTTTAAAGCTTGAATGGTACATATTTTTTTTCGTGGTAGATTACCCCATACCTTGTATGTACTTTTACCCTCATTACCTTCTTGAACAGAAAGGTGCAAACCCTGACAAAATACCTGAAAACGAGCATGTGATGCGTGTGAACATGTTGAGCCTCAGCTGTTATCAACGCAAGTAAACGTCAGTGTGGGAGTGTCGATATTCTCAATTACAGTGTTTTGCGACTGTTGTCATTCGCTGCTGATTGCTGGAAAAACAATTTCGTGTACAATAAATTTTCGATAATCAACAAAAACACTTATTTATTGTCGAAACTCGTCGTTGTATGTCGCAATTAGCTGTATTTTCAACATTCGCAGTAACCTTCCCATATATATTCGCAGTGTTCGGTGGTAAAGTGTAAATATTTTGGGAGGTGATAGGGGATGTCATTCTAAGCAAAAAAGTATATGCGAACATAGGGCGCTTTTCTGCTCATGAAACCTGCTGCTTTCCGGTTAAGTGCGTATTGCACACTGTAGGTGGCATAAAGAAGCAAATCATAACCCATTCGAAAGGGAATGAAGTAAGATTTATTTGTTTATTCATTTAGAACACAACAGGATAACCTAATTACAATGTTCCATATTTTAGATTATTGTCACCGCTAGGAGTACAATCAACATACAGATTTTTTTTACAATGTTATGAATTTGTTTAAGATTCATGTTATGAAAATCAATTTCCTCGACTCTTTTACTTATGTCATTATAGGTTGCGCTCATTCTCCAAGTTTTTGACTTTTGCATAATATTTGTTCGCGGTTTTTATAATAAAAGAATCCTGAGTTTTTTGTTCTGGTTTTGGTTGATGGGACATGTATCTGAAAGTTTGAGAGCAGATTGATGCAATCTATTCTATTTGTAAACACTTTGTAAAGAAAAATCATTTCATGAAGAGTACGTCTGTTCCCAAGACTCATCACGTTAAAGTTTGTATTTAATATTTTTTTGCTATCAGTTCTCGGATAAATGCCTGTTTCTTTCTATACCAGGAATCTTAGGAATTTTGCTTGGATTTTTTCCAGTTTGAGCTATGTGGGGTACTTGAATTCTAGACAATGGTAGCGTATTCAATGTTTGATCTTACATATGTTTGAAATAGACGCATGAGAGTTTCAGTCTTCCTGAAATCCTTTCCCATTCTTATTATTAATCCCAGATTTCTTTACGCTTCATTAACAACTTTGTCTACATGAACGTCAAAAAGCAATTTGGAATCAAATATTATACGTAGATCCTTTATAGCTTTGGGGTATGGTAGAGGCATGTTATTAATATTATATTTGAAATGCACGGCTGTCTGACGTCTTGTAAACGACATTACATTACATTTGTTGACATTAATTTCAAGTGAGTTATTGCTACACCATTTAATTATTTCGTTTATGTCAAGATGTAGATTTTCACAATCGTCCAATGAGTTGTTAGGTGAGTATCCGACTTTTATCTCTGAACAAAGTACATTTTTTAAAGAAAATATTCAATATCATGCAACCTCTTATGAATCCCTCCCTTGTACACAATGACAATATCTTCTTGTACCAAACGTAACAGCTAATTTCTTTCACCAGTCCAGTGAGAACTAACTAAATAGGTAATCGTTTCAAATATCTGAATTGCATCCAGATATGAAAGCTAAAAGACGCGCACACGCCATGGACGGCATATGGCGGATGTGGAGAGAGAGCCCCACATATTGTCGATCTACTTTACCTCAACCGCCTTTACCTTCCAAGCTGACCAAGAAGGTATTTAATTTGATAGGAGGTTGAGTGTACTTCAGAATACCAAGCATGGAAGCACTAAAGAAAAGTCTCCAAAGTCCTGACCGGGATTTGAATCCAAGCCTACCGTTTAGCAGGGAGACGCGCTAATGCCTGAGCTAGATTACTAAAAAACAATAGACTTTAACATGATCACTAGGAAATGGAGGACATTTGAACAGTTTTAACAAGGGACATGAGGACAAGATAAGAAAGACTGCAGGTAGTAACTCTTGGTGACATAATCAGAAAGCCAAAGTATTTGCAATAAGCTCATTTCATATTTCGAAACATATCTAAATGAGTTAAATTTACCTAAAATAATAAAAAAACGACAACATCAGATTATTATTCTACCTACGAATGTATGTTATTTACCAAGAAATCAGGGAGCAAATTAGTCAATTTTTAAATTAAAATAATCTTGACATTTTCAATGTTACGTACGCTACGTTAGAATTATGAATAAATAATTCTTAATTTGAAACGGAAGGGTTTGAAATAGAGACCAAGAGATGACTCCCATTCAGTGCTCTTTAACCACAAGTGCGTAAATACATACACTACATCATTCATTTCATTATTTCAAACTTTGTTAGTAAAAAGATTTTCGAAGTAAAGACTATATAATGCTGTTCATCAAATGTTTTCTTCCTTACCACTTTATTCAAAATGTTAAGAATTGTTTAGAAAGAATCCACACCATTGTCTATTATATGGAGATTCTTAATTGTTAAGGTGTTTTGCGATGTAATGATGAGAATGTCTTTATTTTTGGAGAGGCACTTTTATAGCGCATTATGCTTAGTGCCTTGTTTATTCCATATACATAAAAATAAAATATGTCTTGTTACCAACTAAAACCAGCCAAATGTTTGGATATTAACATTACGTAGAGAAACCCTATTTCAATTATAAGATACTAAATTACATTTAGTACATCTATACTTCCTTATAAAGATTCAAACTTTACTGTATTAAAATAGTTTGAACTGACAGTTTAAATAACAGAAAAGATAATCAAATACTTTCTGTCAATTAAAGTGTTAGTTGGCATTTAAAGTCATAGTATTTTAATTTCTAAATTAAAAAAAAAAGTACTAGAATTAATTTTATTGCATACATTTTAAAATTAGAATAGCGAGGAATATGGAATATTAAAAAAAACAGAACATTTGATTATTATTATTTGGTAGCGGGAAACATTTTATTTATTTGTGTGTGCAGGGAATAAACAAAACACTCATCATAATTCGCTATAAACATACCCCTGGATTGCGAATTCTGATCAGTTAGTTGTATTATGCTCAGTGCCATGTAAAGTACCATGAATTACGGGTACGTTTCCTGAAATCTGCACGCCGCTATTGTCGACGAGTAGGTTAGGTTACGTAAAGTTCGGTTTCTTTACTTATACTTTACTTAAATCTTTACTTAACCTAACCCTCTGAACCAAAATATAATGACTCGCAGGTAACAGAAGAGACCTGAAATGGACACGCGTACTCCTGTATTATTAATTTTTAATTTTAATAAAATGTTCCTTATCGAAATATCCAGCAAATCAGTCGGAAACCACTTTTCATGTTCATTAATTGTTTTCACCTTATAGGAAGGTACAATGTAAATGTATAGTATTACATAACTCGCCATGTAATAATTGAAATTTGAAATTGAGGATTTTCAGGGTTTCTTTATCGGATCTTAAATGAAAGGTAGCCGTAATTGTCTACCAATCTTAGCTTAGTTGCTCTCGAAAAAAAGAAAAGATGTTAACCTGATATTCTTGCCTTACTCTTCAACATATATTTGCATTATCGTATTGGAAACTATTTGAAGTCTTTTCTACTTTAACTATTCTGCTAAACGAAAAATCCTACTAAGATAATGTAGCAGCTGGACAAGCATTAGTGATTCATTCAATGAACGAAACTAATTTCGTGTGAACTAGAAAAAAAAATTCAAAATAATGTACTTGTTTTGTAGGTTCCTTCTTAAATATTTGTTGAATCGTCTATATTTTGCAAAGTTCTATCTTCATAGGATCAACCCCATTCCCTGTTAAGTGTTTGGTACGAAGCCCATTTGAGAAAGTTTACGCGGCCTGATCTCAGTGCATGGCGAAATGAAAACTCCTTACAGGGATCACTTGAAAGGTTTTGAATGATTTCAAAGATCACGTGGTGAGTACGCTGATGTTTCCCTTTGGAAGAATTTTCTTCCATCATTCTACTTGTTAACATATTTCTGAAACTATCTGCAACATAAGACATCAAGAAATTACCTGTGGTTTTAGTGAAATGCACTGTTTTTTTTCGTATTGTTGATTGTAAATTCTTTCTGCTTCAAATGCGTTTTGGATGTGAGTAAATGTACACGATATGCATCTTTTCTTTTTTCTTTTATTCACCAAGAATATCTTCAAAGAGTTAGTGTAATACATTTAATAGAAATTGAATCTGAAGTCGAGGCACGAATAGATTAATTTCTGAAGTATTCATTTTATATACGGTCGAGAAGGCCAACGTCCGAAATTGCTCTGATACCATTAAACAAAATTAATTTTTTAAATATATTTTTTCTTATTTTTTAGTTTTCTTAACATGGGAAAAAGTCCCTCTTTCTCGCTATATTTATAACTATTGTCCATTTTTATTAACACCTCCTCAGAAAGTTAGAATATTTCCCTCCCACAAAACGAAAATAAAGAAGCTTGAACTTATTGGCGATTGGCGTGTACCGATATTTTCCATTTGGAGGTTCTAGAATCTCGTAAGTTTGATAAACTGTGCTATTGAAACTTATAAAGAAACTACAAGCATTAATCCACAAATTAAATTATAACTTTCTGTGTTGTTCTAAGAACCATTAATTATACATTTAACTTTTGTCATATTTTATTTGCTCATTCTGGTACAGGTTTGTTAAGCAATGCTTTGAGTATCTGCTGTTCACCTTCAACATAATTTCTTATTAATTCCTTCTTACAGCTTTGCAGTTAATGTCTATATAATTCAACGATTATTACAGTAGTACAACACGTTAACGGTGTCACCTATTGATCTAAAACAACAACTTAAATTCAGATAGTAAGGTGACGTTTGCATCTCCTATTTGGATGAAAATATATCTTAGTACTTTAAGTATTTGGGTGACTCTATTTCCGGTCACTATACGTACTGAAGTAATTTTGTTTCCACACAGTGAAAAGACAAAACGGCGATTAAAAGCTCACTGAAATATGTTGGCAAGATATCTTCAGTTTAAGTCAATTGCATGCGAAAAATGGTATATCTTAACTATAAAATAGTAATGTTACTGCTAAATGTAGTTCGTAAACTGAGGATGGTTAATCGAATGAAATGACCAAACAGCTTTAGAATCACGATATTAAAAATGGCGCAATCAATTTATGGACTGATCCCAAATTTGAAATCCGGTTCTCTCCCCATATTTTCATTGAAACTCTAGCGTGCACCACAGATGGGTAGACAGAGAGACGGTTAAAAGAAAATCTGACCCAAAACTCCCACAATGCAGGCAAAACTGACCAAAATTAGTATCAAAATTGCCTGACTTTCAATAAATCTGGCCCCTCAAGGACGGAAAAGCCGACCAAAACTAGTGCAATCCTTTGTGCTTCGTTTGTGTCCGATTGTGTCACAGAGAGAATCTGCTCCCCCGGCCCCAATGGTTGCAAAATTAACGAAAACGTGTGCAATCGTTTGTGCAGGATTGTGCCAAAAATATTTTGTTCATGTACCATCCTTCGGGAAATTATACGTCATTGAATCTTGGGCGTGTGTGAAGCTGCCCTGTCATGGGCGGCAAAACCGACCAAAACTAGTGTAATCATTTTTGCTTCGTTTTGGGAGTATTGCGTAACAGAGCCTCGTTTGTGCTCAATTTGTCACAAAATTATGCGACATTTAATTGAGAGCGTGTGCGAAGCTGCTCCCCCACAAGGGCGGCAAAACCGACCAAGACTAATGCAATCATTTGTTCCGGATTATGCCACTTAATATTTTATTTAAGCTCAATTCATCGCGAAATTATGTTATATTCAATTTTGGGCGTGTGTGAAGCTGCCCTGTCAAGGGCGGCAAAACCGACCAAAACTAGTGTAATCATTTTTGCTTCGTTTTGGGCGTATTGCGTAACAGAGCCTCGTTTGTGCTCAATTTGTCACAAAATTATGCGACATTTAATTGAGAGCGTGTGCGAAGCTGTTCCCCCACAAGGGCGAGAAAACCGACCAAGACTAGTGCAATCATTTGTGCAGGATTATGCCACTTAATATTTCATTTAAGCTCAATTCATCGCGAAATTATGTTATATTCAATTTTGGGCGTGTGTGAAGCTGGGCCCCCAAGGACGGCAAAACCGACCAAAACTAGTACTTTGTTTTTGCAGGATTGTGCTACAAAAAGTTCCGATTGTGCCTAATTCGTCGCCAAATTATGCGAAATTCAATTTGTTTGGAGGGGGCAGCTTCACACTCAAATTCGCCGGAAATTTGAATTTCGTAATGAAATTTGTTCCAATTATTTGTGCTTTGTTTGTGACGGATTTTTTTCCTAGAAAGTTTTGTCTGTACTTAATTCGTTGCAAAACTATGCAACAATAAATAAGTTTATGGGGGCCAGCTTCTTTACAATGGGTCCTTAAAATATTGAAGACCCTGGAAAAAACTTTGGAAAACTTGGTCGGCTGCTGGGAATGAACACACAAACTCCTGATTGCCCCGCTGACGCTCTACCGTCATTAAGGACCCGGTGTATATCTTTAGAGTTTGTATGAATCAATTAATTTGTTAGGCAATAAGAAGGCAATTGATTGTTTGTGGTCGGCTAAGATTTATGTGACAGTCTGATTCAAAAAAATAGTGTTATTAATTTTATTGTTGTTAATACATGCTAAACATTTACCGAAACCAATTTGTACATTCGAAGAAAGAAAATGTCCTTCTGGGGGAGACAAAAATTTTCCATACTATGTCTGAAGCACTTCTGCATTCTCTTAAACGAGATTTAATTAATTATTTATTTCATTTATTTATTATCCTGATGGTTTCCCTTAACGAATGTACGAATAAGGCTATAGCCAAAGAAATGTGTCTGCTGTATTCAATACAATTTTAAAATGTCCCATTTTGTAGGTATGTTCAACCAGAGATATTTCAAATGATACTTTGAACCCTTGAATAAAATAAAAGGATGTGTAGAATTTAAGTGAAGGAACCAAAGGAAAGATTCAGTAAATATTTGCTGTAATAGTTTTATATTTTCAATATCGAATTGCGAACATTGGTTGAAATTTCAAGAAAATGAAATTTTAGCAAGTAAGAAAATCGAAACAGGTCAAAGTCAGTAGTTACGAAAATTCGCCAAGTATGCACAGATTTCTTTAAAATGTTCATAGACGACTTGAGGACAAAGATGTGATCAGAGGAATGAAAGTTTCGTTTCGTTTCGTCGTACCCCTCAATAGCTTCCCAACAATATCCAACGTGGTTACCTCTATGGCACTATTCACCAAATTCAAATGAGTATATCTTGAGTATGTCTGACGGTCGCCTTTTAATATTTTACACAGTTAATACGTTTGACGAGGAGTATAAAGTTCACCTATTCTCAAGGGCGCCGATTTCTGTGTAACTTTGAGGGGGCCCATTCAGATATTTTCGTGTTGCCAGATAAGAGTCTAAGAAGGCACATATGATACAAATCCAATTTAGATTTTGAAAAATATTTTATATTCACAAAAAAAAAAAAAAAAAAAAAAAAAAAACACTAGTATACATATAGTCATTATGAAGGCTTCCCCAGGTCTAGTTTTTACAGAATTTAACTATGTTTGTTTAACGTTAAAATAATCACTAAAGCATATTATGTTCTAACTAATAAGAACAAAGTTTCTGCTGCTACTATAAAATAAACTTAGGAAGCAACAGAAACTGATGTTAGTTTATGCAGAGGAGTTGTTCAGCTTTCCCAAATGTGGTTCTCTTTCCATCCGGCTCACCCTTCCGCCGCGCTACTGCTTTATTGGACATTTTTTTTAATTCTCGGTTCTCGATCTCGACAGGCATGGTTCAAGAAGCTTCTGTCTCGCCTACAGTGAGAAAAAAATATTTGGACAAGTTCAACAAAGAGGAAAAGCAGACTTATCACACGCAAAACGTGGCCCATTTCGAAATCTCTTGTCCTTTTATGATAATTTGGACTCGTTAGATAGAATGCTATAGAAATAAGGTAACAGGCAACGAATTAGTGACAACTACGTAAATTCATCGCAAATATGTATTTGGGCAAACCCATACTACTCTCGAAAGAAATGTTCTAGGTATCCTTTTGTGTACAAGAGTACTCTGCGTGGTGTATTGAAGCAATCCACACCGTGTCAGGCATAAAGAAGCAGCATGAGGAACAAAATGAGTTGAACAACACTGGAAATACTTACTCACTTTAATTTCAAATTACGAGCGGAAGGTACTGAGACATAGCCAAGTTTGTTCGAAAGCCATGATCTACCATTGAATACCTCATAAAGAAACATAAAACATAATAATTATTAAAGATTCGTTCTGGTCAACTAACGAAACTAATTGCCCGGAATGAAACCTACATTCTTCATTCTGTTAACAAAACTCAAAGATTTAGTGCTAAAGACTTGGCCATTTCACGTGGCTAGGATATGCAAGTTAATGTTACAGATGTGTAGATGTGAACAAAAGCAAATTAGGATTCAGAAGATGTGTAGCCAGAAACAAAACATACATATCAGAAGAAAGCAGAAAGAAGAAGTTCGAAGTTCCAAGAAATATCAATATGAGTGCCTGGAATTTTGGAAAAAGTTTTTTTTTCCTAGTATGAGACGAAGATAAACTTGTATTGTAGTGATGGATATTAGGACGTGTGGTGAAAGAAAAATGAAACCTTCAGAAAGCAGAACATTGCTTCAATTGGTAAAAATGTTGGACGGTCTGTCATGATTTGGGGTTGTATAATTTCTAATGGAGTGGCCAGTATTCATACCCTGGATTCACATCTACTAAATCCCATTTTTTAAAATGAATTTTGGATTGTTTGTGCTGTAACATTAACTTGCATATCCTAGGCGAGTGAAGTAGCCAAATCTTTAGCACTAATTCTTTGAGTTGTATTCACAGAAAGAAGAATGTAGGTTTAATTCCGCGCAGTTAGTTTTCTTCGTTGGCCACAATGGATTCTATTCCGAAATAATTGCACTGTTTTATGCTTTGTTTATAATATATCAAACGGTAAAGCATGGCTTGTAAACAAGCTTGACTTGCCTGCCGCGGTGTGGATTGCTTCAATACACTATGTAGACTGCTCTTGTACACAAAAGGATACCTAGAACATTTATTTCGAGAGTACTATTGGATTGTAGAAATACATTTTATTGCGATTAATTTACCTACTTCTCACTCTCTCGTTGCCTGTTACCTTACAGGTGTATGTAGTGGTAGTTAGTTCTATAGTATTCTATCTAAGGCATCCAAATTATCAGAAAAGTCCAAGAGATTTCGAAATGGTCCGTGTTTTACGTATGATACAGTTTTTTTCCTCTTTGTTGAACTTGTGCAAATACTTTCCTTACCGACTGTATATAGTTTCCCTATTTATATGTTGTATTAGAAACTCAAAATTACGGTATTAACGGTAACCAATAATTGCATCCAAACAGCAATTTGACGGATATTTTTCCTAGTGTAAGTTTACTCCTACTTTTGTCTGAGTGATTTTTGTCGATTACTTTCCTTGTATATTTTTTCTTTTTCTTAAATTATGTTTGTATATGACAAAATCAAGATGAACGATCCTTAACCCTCAAAACGCCAAGATAACTTCACCTTACGGAACTCCAAGATGAGTTATTTTCGACCCATGTATATTTCTCGTATCAAATAAAGCACTTCTTCAAAACCAAGGTATTTTAGAGTATGGGTGTATTCATTGTATAGTATTTATTGCATTGTATTGTATTTATTTATTGTATTGTATTTTTTCAAGTGGAAATAATACAAAATAATAAAATATACAAAAAAAATAATACATCATATTAACCTTGTAACCATTTTCATAGCTGCACAAAAATGAAGGTACCAAGTGTCTTACTTATTTACACATATAAACTTCTACATACAAAATTACCAGAATCAAACTATTTTACTCTTTCACTCTCAGATGTAAAGCACACGGTATCTGTTGTATTCTGATTCTTGCAAACGAAGCGATTACATTGCTGACAGAATGCGGAGTACTTGTTTTTACCACTACACAAACAGCATCGTCCACGTTTCTTCGCTCGTTGATTGAGAAATTATAAAGTGTAGGTCGTTTGAAAAGAGACGTGCGATCATTAGAAACGACAACAACTTGTTATTTTAATATAAAATGACATTTAAAAATAGTTACTCAAAACGCCAAGATTGGGTAAAATTGACTCGTGCTTGATTTTCTTAAATTACTACATAATAAATACATGGGACATAAGATTTTATTTTTCTTCATTTTCTACCATAAGATTTTTTTGACACGTACGTGAAGAATACACAGAATTTTACTCTTCCATTTAATGACTAATGGACAAAAATAATATTTTGACTGTATGGGTCATTTATGACATGGTCTTGGCGTTCCGAGCGTTAAATGAAAGAAAATACGTTTTCATTTTTTCTTTCATTCTTTTTTTCTTTTTCATTTCCTTTCTTACTAAATGGTCTTTATCGATTTTATGCACGAAACTCTAGACACAACACAAGCAATGCACGAATTAACTCCTTTAGCTTGGAGAGGGGTATTATATGTGATGTAATTTATATAAGTACTGTAGCACACGAGTTTCAGGGAGGAATTTATCAATTAAATATATTTGCCAACAAAGGATTTAACATTCGGGTGGTAATTCCTTACATCCAAACTAGTAAAAAAGTTAATATGAACATGGATTAAATTCCGCTTTGTTATAGATATACAGCGTTTTAAACTTGGAGTCCAAAGCCGACGCCTAATAATAGGAAGAAAATGAATAATTTGCAATACGCCGGAAATGACACATTGAATGAAAAAAATCGCTTGCGCAAAAGTTGTGTTTAGCAACATGGTGGACACAATGTCATTGTTTTTTTCAGCGTTGCCAACCAGGTATGTTTCAATTTAAATTTAAAATGAAGTTTTAAAACGGAACTATGTCGTTTTAATGAGTTTTTTGACATCTTGTAGTGTTGATAAACAACACACATGAATTACACAATGCAGTGTTGCAAACTACGAATAAGACACAAAGGTTTATTTTTCCACTCCCCTTTTCGCATCGTACTTTCAACTTTGGTATACTCTTTAACTCACCATGTTCCTCTACCGGATGTATTAGGTTTGATTCTAATTTCATCGACAACATAATGTGACCTCCACTTTGAGGAGCTTATTAATAGTTCGTAACCTTCGAGGTGTGATAGGAACCTTTATAATCGAGTATAAGTTAGACATCTCCAGACCTATTACAATATCTTCCAAATACCCTATTGCTCTTTCCACTCAACCATCATTAAGACCTAATCTATATTGGTGACATATTGAAATGCACCCAGATATAATATAAACCTAGTACCCCTTACTTATTTTGAACAGTACACAAACCTTATCCCGTTTGCAGACATAAGCATCCAATACCACTTGATGGAGAAGAAAAACAGATAAACATTTAAATAATGTAGGGGGTTCTAATAAGACCCACTTTATTTTTTTTTCAATATGAATGCCTATTTATTCGTGCGAATCGACTGAACCACCAAGTTGAGAGACTATTTGGACAAATGAAAAAAGTCTGCTTCCTAGAAATGACATATAAAAAAGGAATAAATCGAAAACAAAAATGTTGCCAGTGGGCCATATTGAGAAGATGGTGTTCCCAATATTGCCCGTTATAGAACATAAGAGCTTAGGGCAAAAGTGAGCTGTAATCTTTCTGTTTCCCTCACATATGCTATATACTGAAAGATATACATTACAAGCATACATAATTTATAAGACATTGCAAAAACAAGAACATTGTATTTATGTAAAATGCCTAAATTTGTGAAGAACAAGCGAATATAAAAAAAAATAGAGTAAATAAGAAGTGTAACACAAACTAAGAAGTTTAGAAAGTCACGTCTCACACGAGGGGAAAAAGAAATGTTCCGTGATTTCTAGCGGAGATTCCAACACATTCTTCATGAACGTATTTGTGCCACGACACGCAAAGATGCATGTCTGCAACCTTGTCTGCCTGAAAAAGGTAACAAAACTAGGATTCCCATTACTTGGAGGAACTCAGTGACGATTCTTCAGAACTATTAGAAGCATGCTGAAATTCTGGTCGTTTTAAATGGCACTTTCATTGTTTTGTTTTTAATCTTCTTTTTCTTTGTATTGGAATTGATAGCTTACTCCTTACCTCGCATTATCTTCGTTTTAGTTACTAAACATTATGATGATGAGTGTTCAGTACAAACATTTCAAATACCCAATTCTTTTATTTTAAACAGTTATGACTGAATTTTCCCAATATGGCGGTGGGCCATATTGCGCACTATTGACCTCTTTAATTTTTGGCGCCTGCTAGTTACACAATGCAATACATTTCGTAACACGTATTTTATGTTTACATATCAAAATTATCCATGCTTTATACTGATTAGGTTTATTTTAGCAATAGGTATTGAAACGAAACATTACTTACTCTGCTAAAATATTTTCTTGCTCAATATGCTACTTGAACTGGAGCTGCTGGCGCTCTAGTCACTCGCAAGCAACTAAGTTACTCGCACTAGTCACTCGCATAAATGCTTACTGTTATCATGATATAGTTTACAGTGGCATCTAGTAGCACCAACGAAAAACTGCAGAGGTTTGGACCATATTGGGGACCCAGGTCATAATCGGTACACTTAGCTTATATTTTTTTAAAAAATCTACTAAAATTATTTTTATATTAATAGCAACTTGGGACAAACTAGATTATTTGAAACACAAAAACTGCACCAGATAGAATATTCTCTCAACAGTGATGTCCAACAGCCAGCAGAAAGGAAGTCGACAAGAGCTTACCATGCGACTGTGAAGAAATGTTATCTTCATTTAACATAAACGTTAACAAAAATAACAATGTAATCAGCCATTCAAAATCTAACAAATTGGGAACAATTTCGGCACAACATGAAACAGAGGCTAACGAAAGTTAATTAACTTATATATACTGTAACATTCATTGAAAATATAAATGAACTATTCACATAATCCATTCACAATGTACTTGAAAACAATGAACCGAGAGAAAGATTTACATTATTTGCTGGAAGATGTCCCACAGATTGCAGAACATTTCATTAATAATTCGCAAAAGATTCCTCACTCGGCCCTTTCACAAAGAAACAGTATAATTTATTAAAACTTAAATAAAGAAGCAACAAATAGAAATTATAAAATAGGCAAATACAGAGAACCAAACGATTTTGAATTAATTTCAGGGCTCACTGAAAATTATTACATTAATCCAAAGAATTTTGGAAAACAGTTGCTTTAAGTGTAGGCAATACATCGGCTTTATCAATTCCAACCAATAATATAATAACAAAATTTCGTCAAAGGATGACATAAATAACATATTTTTGAAAAGATACGAAGAAAAAACAATTGAAGAACAAAGAAAATATTCGGAAAGATTTCAACGAGAAATAATCAAAATTGCCTTAACAATCAGGACATTTAGAACACAAGTTGAAAATATCATACAGCTAGATAGAATATAGCTATAATCAGAAGAGAGATGCAAATATACTTGTAGAAGAAATGTCACAAGAAACCGTCTACAACATACTAAAGAGAAGGACGGGCTCTGATTATATGCCCTATATTAAACTAACAAGGAACACGTACCAGATGACAGACTGATTTTAGGAAAATACATATGTACGTACAGTGACTAGGTAAAGCTTCACAAACAAAATTATAGGCGCTATCGTCAGTAACGACAAGGGGACCAAGTAAAGCTGGAATGTGGAGAACAGGTACCGCCTACTGAAACTATATTTTCTATTTTAGTTACTGTAGCGTTCAGTAAATAACTAAATCATATGTTACGTATATTGAAAACACATGGTTATGAATGGATACTGGACCAAAGGTGATATGATGTTGAATGGTATGACGACAATCACCACCGTCTTGACCATACTTCAAAAGTTTCAAATAGTAAGTGAATTATGCTTGAAAGTTCCAAGAAAACCAATGTCAAAGTCGATTTTTCCATAACTGTAATTGTGTGGAACAAAATAAAACATGTAATTCATCTGTCACTTTCACCTAGCATTACGCCTTGAAATTGGTACTTCGTCTTCTGTTATTGTATTTAAACTTTTATAGTCCACTTCATGTTGCAACTGTGAGCATTATATTTTCCAACATATTGGTGCCTGTTCTGTATCCGCTTGTTCTTTTTTCACTTTTGACTGCTTGAACAGAAAACGAGTTTCCATCATTCGACTCACACATTCTCCAGGTCAATTTCACGAGTCCTTTTCTCGTACCTGATTAGAGTTATACTAAAACTAAATTCATCATTGGGCTTTTGGACATTCTAGCACACATTAATGTATTATATAACACACTTACTAATATTTAAATAATGGAGCATTGTCGAGATCGACGCATTTTATATCCAGAATGAGTCATTTCCTGCCCAGTATCTCTTAAATATCATTTGCTTTCAATATATGTAACTCTTTATTAAAGAAAATACGTTTTCTGTACTTTGCATACGATTTACTTGCTCTCTATGTTCCATTTTCTCTGGTCCCCTTGTCGTTATATGCTGACGACAGCAACTATAATTCTTGCTGTTAAGGTTACCTAGGCAATGCACCTATCTACAAATATTCATCAAAATCGGAATCTATCACCTGGAGAATGTTCCTTGTAAGAAGAAGCTCGAGTTCATACTGAGCTATTTATTGCTTTCATAAATTGTTCTGATCCCTTAAAACTGCAAAACAGCATATACCATATTCATTCCAAAGCAAAATAAAATATGCTCATATCAGATAACTAGAGACTAACCACTCTTGCAAACACCGTAGCAAAAATTTGTGGAACAATATTATCAAAGAGGCTGAGTAGAATAGAAAACACCAACAAAGTCAATCAATAATATTAAAGCAGTAGTCAGAACAAAAGTTTCGACCAAAGATGATCTAATTAAAATTATTAATGATACATAACAACTAACCTTAAACGAGGGATTAAGAGCCCCAGACATTTTTGTGGATTTGTTATGGAAGCGCGTTCAATACCAGTATGATATGATACCTTATTTTACATACTCCCTCAATGTACCGACCCCTACAATCAGATGGATAGCAAACTTCTTAACCAACATAACATCAAGGATTAACATAAAAGAAGAACAATCAGATAACATAATTATTGAATGAGTACCGCATACTGGACATCCAGTCAAACCAAGAAATCTAATATTCAAACCCTGCCAAAGGTAGGCAAAAAGTTATCGAAGTGGTACAAGTCATGGAAGGTGAAGGTAAACGAAAATAAACACAATTCATCATATTCTACTCCAGAGGACATGGAATAAGAAAAGACCAAAACAAAGCCATAAAAATGAACAGCACGAAAATTAAACGATCTGAAACTGACAAATACATTGGAATAACACTCGACCTTTTAAAGCAGATATAAAAAAATAAGAGAAAATTTGACTCGAAGTGCATGGTACTGTCAAATTTATCTCTTTCTAAATATTGTCAATTAAATTAAAAAGAGACTCTATTAATCAATACTAAGGATAATTGTCATATATAAACACCAGTTATGCCACCTCAAACACCAACATAGAATTACTGGAAAGAAATGCGTTTAACTGGATAAGATTCTACCAAAAATGTGGAAGTCAAAAAAACAAAAACAAAAGACACCAACTATATGACAACGCAGAAAATATACTAATAAATGCGTTCATAAAGGAAACCCAAACCAAATGAATTAACACAGCTAGAATTACCAAATTCATTACTAGGAATCTTTCTCAATAAATGAAAATTAACACCAACAGACATTCAATCGCTTGTCAAGAACATTTTCTAAAACTAAAATAACCATCGAAACCCACCAACGTTTATAAACTTACCAGTTCACGGAAACGCACATAAAATTCTTAATTATGATTCATCAGCTGAATGTAATACAAATAACCCTGAAGCAAGAGCAAGAGCAGGACATACAGAATTTTGTATCACATCATTTACTTCTTGCGTATTTTAAGCAACACTGGCGTATGCTGGAACATATACTGGGTTTCTTTAGTTTCGCGAAGAATTTCTGTACATTTTTTTTTTTTTTATTTTCATTCTACCAGTCTACAGAGAAACAATAATTAGCTTAATCAATAAATACTCAGCATCAACTTGTTACTGAACCATTACAAAAATAATCAAATATTGTAAAAATAGTAATTCACAAAGTTAGATAGGTTCATTCGTGTTTCAGATTGAGATAGGTTAATAATTGCTGTCATTATGAGATTTCTGACTGCCTGCTTGGTGCTGGCCGGTCGTTCTTCTGCAGTCAGTTTCTTTCAGAAGATTTCGTTTTTCGTCATCGTTTACATTGTTTGATAGTTGATTTGAATATCAAAACCTATCACAATGATGCTCTTTCAGCAACGAACAAGAGAGAAAATTAAAAATCGGCATTGGTAGAACTATTGAACTGGTTATGAACTTTCTTCCATGGACGCTAGAACTTTCTAGGCTTGAATTTATAGAAGTAGCATTGAAATTTCGTGCAACGATAAAAATACATGAGGAGATAGTGCTACCATCTTTTGTTCGAGATCATTGCTTTAAATCAAACTTAAGGAAGTACCAGCTGTATAAGCTTAAATCCGCTGTTTTGTAGTCAGCAAAGCACATGGTGTGTTCATAGAAAGCACAAAGCAAGTTATTCAAAGTACTTTCCCTCGCTAGCTACACATTTTGCCCACTTCTCGGGCAATTTGTGGATGCCACGCCAAAAATGTTCTTTGTCAAACAACTCATCAAGCCATTTTCGGACGTCTGCATACGAATCGAAGTGCTGCGCAGCGAGGATGTGACCCATCGACGCAAACAGATCGTCGTATGTAGGGGCCAAGTCTGGTGAATAAGAGGGATGGGGTGACACCTCCCACTTAAGTGTCTTCAAGTAGTTTTGGACCACTTTTGACGTGTGCGATGGGGCGTTGTCGTGGAGGAATATCAGCTTATCATATCTTTGTTGATACTCAGGCCTTTTTTCACACAAAGCACGGAGCACGTTCATCAGCTGTTGGTGGTAGCGGTGGGCATTGACTGTTTGACCCAGTTCCAATAGCTCAAAGTAGACGATAACCTGTTGATCCCACCAAACACACAGCATCGTCTTCCGCCCGAAGCGATGTGGTCTCGAGGAAGATGCTGATGGTTGGCCGGGATCAACCCACGATTTCTGGTGTTTCGGATTAGCGAACTATATCCATTTTTCATCGCCCGTCACAATCCGATGCAGGAACGACTTTCTTCTTTGTCTGGCGAGCAACAAAAGTGTGTTGGCGTCTCTCCAGCTGCCGATTGGTCAATTCATGCGGCACCCATTTTCCGATCTTCTGAACCTTTCCCATGGCACGTAGACGCCCAATTGCTCGGCAAGCATTTTTTGCGATAGGGTATCGTTCTTGTCCTACAGCGTCTGCAATTGATGGTCCTCAAACTTCCTGGGCCGATTTTAACACTTCTTGTCACTCAGGTCAAAATTGCCGTCTTTGAACCGACGAAACCAATCTCGGCACGTTGTTTCCGATAAAGCACTGTCACCATAGGCCTCCACAAGCATTCGATGCGCTTGGGCAGCCGATTTCTTCAAATGTAAGCAGAAAAGCAGAGCTTCCCGCATATGCTCTTTTTCTGGCACAAAACTAGCCATGCTTACCAACGGCACACTGTGTGTTGTTGTCTGCACTTGCTGATTATGTGCACTGATTCGTGTTGCCAGAGGTCCAACTCATCCACACAATAGGTCTGGCGTGCCCATCGTAGCTTCATAAGTTCACGAACGCCATCTATGGGCAAAAAGCGGATTTAAGCTTATACACCTTGTATATGAAGATTATGGCTAAAAGTCACCGTGAGCTGCACTGCGGGCAGCTTAGTTCTTAACTATTTTAGGATAGATGACAGTGCTGTTGTTTTGTTACTCGTTTTAGTTAACCTCAATAAATATTTAAGGGTTTCTCTAAGACTTCAGGTAATAATGAGAATTTGTAACGTCTATCAACTTTTGGCCCTCACAAACTTCAAATGTCTGTGATGATAAGAAATGGTCATTTAAAAGTAAAGTACTGCCACATATTTTGGAACAATTCAAAACAACTATCATTAAATTTTATGCACTATAAATAAAATAAGATTTACAGCATCTTATGTTGTTTGCAGTTATGAATTTAGGGTCAATTAGAGATAGCGTATTTTCTTAAATAACACAAATACAAAGAATATACATCACCAGTTACTTTCCTCACAAGGCATCGAAGAAATATGAAGTTGAAACATTTGTAATAAATACATATGTACCCACTGGAAATACTCATGATAAGGACAAAAAAGCTAGAAAGAATGTTCGACCGATTCCCGAAGTATAACACCAACATTCTATTGGGGGATTTAAAGGTTAAGGTGGACAATTAACCCACTCTCAAATACATTATATAAAAATCGAGTAGATGTTTGCGTCAAGTCAGCAGCGATTAAACAGCAAGGCAGCAAAAGGTAACAAAAAATGAAAAAAAAATGAAGCAAGGGACGTAGCCACTCGAGAGTTTAGAAACAAAAGCGAAAATACCTGATCGAGAAAATTGAGGAGATACATGAAAACAATACGACAAATAACATAAGAAGTCTGCAAAAAGGCTTAGCAGCACTTTGGCTAATAGAAAGTTGCTAGGGATGAATAAAACTAAACGTGAAGATCTTAAAGCGGATTCCACCAAAATTCTCGATGAGTTGAAAAGTCATTTCGGCAATCTTCTCCATGTACACACCCGAGAACAAACAGAGGCATTTGAAATCTATTCCTCAGCACCATTTATGGATACCCGAATCTAGTAAGATCGTGGTCGACTTTTCCATAAAGAAGTTGATTATTTTCAAATCAGGAGGAATTGACAACTTCATAGCCGTATTAAAAAATCGGAAAGAACGACAATACTAAAGAAACTACATAAATTGCTAAGTGCTATTTGAAAAAAAACAGAAGGTTTGAAGTGAGTGCAAAACCTGAGCAAAACCTGACCTAATGCAAAACTGTAATAATTACCTTGTAATTGTATTACTCCCAACATGTTACAAAATGTTGAGCAATATTGAGCTAACTTCCCTGCCTAAGGGTATGGCTTGATGAAACAGTTGGAGATAAACACTGTGGATAATAATAAGTACAAATATGGTGGACCAGATCTTAGCCTTGAGAGAAATTAGAAAGTTGGGAATACACTGGGACGGTTCATATGTCGGTTGACATTCACAAGAAGGGTTCACAATTCTTAAGTTTTTATCACAGGGGAAAATCTATACAATATCCAGTTACAATTTTCCAAAATATGTTCAGCTATGAGATTACGTAGATTTATAGGTAATAATATGTTACATAGTTTCGATATTCGCAGTGAATTGAAACAAGATGACGTCCTGACACGTGAACTGTTTAACTTTGCGTTAGAGTAGGTCATTCTAGAAATAATGGAGTGCAAAAGAGGATTAGCATTGATTGGCTTGAATCAAATGTTCATATACGCAGATAATGCAGATTTAATAATGAACGATAAAAACATACACTAAAAAGTTCCAGCGGTGTCTTAATAAAAGTTTCCGATGAAGCAGATCTACAAGTGAACGTAGAAATTGAAATTGTTGAAATTGAATACAAACAAAACAGTCATTCTGTCGGTAATACTTCATAGGTACGAGAGTTGGAGTATGATAATGGGAATTGAACATAAATCACTTGTGCCTGATAAGATATTCAGAAAGATGTACGGACTAAAACGGTATAAGATAACTGGCGAATAGAGAAGACTGCATAATGAAAACCTCTACAGGCCAAATTATTAAATATATGTTGGGATGCCGCCTATGATGACCAGCCACGTAGCACGGATGGAGCAAAAAAGAAGGTAATTTTGGTTAGGAAGCCGGACGGATGTTAGAAGACATTTTCAAAAGATATCTTCGTGATGAATACAGGCTTGAACCTGTTGCCAAGGATAGAATCCGATTGTGATCATTTGTTGTTGCGGCGCTCAACTTGCGAGTTCCGTAGGACATACAGCTACTTAGTTATTAAGTGATCAAATCTAGCCTTACAGCATTTTTTAGATACAAATGATGTACACATATGGCGTAAACATTTTTTGAAAATAAATCTTCCACAGAAAATGATCGAAACATAGCTTTAGGAAGACATTAAAAATTCCAGTCGCATTTTGTTAATGAATCTTGCAATTATCTCTCACAAAAAACTAGCTTTTAGAGATGAATTGATGGAAACTTTAAAACACTTTTCGTTGTGTGGAAATGCGAATAAACTTAGAAAATGAATTCAACTTACTCTTGCACTTCGAACTGGCTCCTAAAATCGGTATAAAGGGAACATTATGATATTAAAATACATGAAGGAATTTAACAATACTTGTTCACACAACTGAACATTCCTCTAGGTTGGAATCTTACAGAAAGTAATTTCTAGTGTGTTCAAAATACACCTTTAAAATTAATTTTTGGTCATAATGGGGAAAAGTTTCGTGATGACATCATCAATATAGCGTTCATACGATCACACCCACTTATTATTTATACGACAATATCTTCTTAAATTAAGACGGGATCTTCGTTAAGTGTGTATGGTTCCAAAAAAATATCGTCATATTCAAATATGGCGGATGTTGTTTCAAAGATGTCGTTGTACTCGGCTCATCATATTGATTTAGTAGCAAATAGCTATGAACGAATCTCATATAAGGATAAATTTGCTGAGGTAAACATATTTAAAACTTAGTAACAATACCCATAACATTGTGAATTGTTAAAGACTAAGCGAGCTAGTCGAATTCATGTGGCGGAGGGTGTCGTGTTTTGGCACCATCAGTTAATAAAGCCATGCGCCGTTCTCAAATCTTTAAGTAGACTTAATTTTTAAGACAGTAAGATAAGTACTTCCTTCTCTCGTTAAATTAAAGAATATGAAATGCTAAATATAGTGTATCACCTATTTATCTTAGCAGGAAGTGTATATTTTGGGCACTTTGTCAAAAATGTAAGACTAAGTTAACATTTCAAAAGGAACGGCAGTGTCTGGAAACATTGTTCAAATCCAGAAACTAACTAAGAACTGGTGAATTAAGGTGAAAGCATAAAAAAAATGCAAGTCGATTTAATTGAAATCAAGATTTTCATTCACATTGGAATTATAAGAAATATTTTTGTGGTAGCTGTGATTCCTCGGTCAATGTAAGGAACAAATAGACTTTCAAGAGTGAATTTTGACTTATTCATAATTTGTGAATAAATATATCATTCACGGTTCTATTCAGAAGATGGTGTTAGCACCTGTGTCAGTAATGCCGTTTATCATTTTGTCGTTGTCTACCCTTCTGAAGAAGACCAATATTTCTGTGAAGTTTTCGCCTGAACCAAGACATCCCACTACAGTCGTTGTGATACACACAAACATCAGATGTAAATCAAATAGTTCTTTCAAAGACTTCAAATGACTAATCATTTCCTTACTTTGGACAACACAGGGTCAGTAATTTCTCTAATATACATCACAGTAGGTCGTCTTCTGTCCCATACATTTAGAAAAAAAAATAATCCATCGGCTTTGAAAAAAAAAAGTAGTCAGTTTATGGAAACATTTTGTCACTCGAACGCCGATTCTCTTCAACATATCGTTCATTTTGTAACCTTAAGTGTTTTTATCAGCAAATGTAGTGTGAATTTCACTTCCTGTTGTGGCAAGTACTTACAATCTCCACATATTTTATATCCAACACTGCACTGCCTTACTTCCATATAATTTGATAATAATCAGTCCAAAATATTAATTAATACATTTAAATAGATCTATGTTGCCTACTAAAGACATATTTAACCAACTCAAGCTCAATTACAAATTTAGTTCCCTAAAGAGGTTTAACACCGATTTCAACACAGCTTGTTACAGACACAAAATGCACACCCAGTTTAAAACATTTATCCTGGTTTTCACACTAGCCTCCAAATAAATTGATTTAATGAGTTACTTAATGGGATATATGAAAAAAAGTGGCACTACTTGTAAAAAAATGTTATCTATTAAGTAATCAGCTGATAAATATCTTAACGAGATTCTAACACAAAATATCCTGTTTTGTAGAAAATCAGAGTAACAACTACTTATGAATAATTTATTCGCTTCCTTATTTATTCAAATTAAGAAGCTTCTCATAATTTAATTTACGCATTAATGCTCTAGCAAATGATTTAAACAAATTAGGAGAAATTATTTAAAAGAAAAAAAAATAGTTGAACCATACTTCAAATTTTATTTTTATTATGGCACCACGGTGTTCGAACTCAAGAACATTAACTTTCGTATTAAATATCACAATTTCAGTCTGATTTACACCAAGAATAAAGAGATTAGTTGCGTTACTGTTATCGTATTACTTCAAAAAGTTTGAAGACTAAACGAACTTTTAACAGAATATCAAAACGTTTAACCTACCACCACTGACGGAATTTTCAACTGTAAAATTATTGCTATGTGAATAGCAAGAATTTAGCAACTTCTTTTAAACTTGACAAAACGAATTGCAACAGACGGTTTAGGACTTGAGTTTCCAAAATGTTAACTTCATAGCCGGCACCCTCCATATTATAGGAGTTATCAACTAAAAGCACAATATTGTTATTAAGCTAAGTGACATCCTGGAAAGCAAGATCTTCAGAAACAGGGATCTTGCAGGAAGCGTCTTCGTAATTCCTTGCTTCAATAGAGCCGCAGTAATTGGGGCGAAGAGATTGAGACTTTCATGAACCATTGATACAAACATGTCGCTGCAGACGTAATCTGTTTTGAATTGGACAAATATAATTTGGGTCAAAAGTGGGTAAGTAGAACCAATTATTTCGGGAATCGGCATAAAATTCCAGATAAAAACTAATGCTCCTATATGAATGCAACATACGTGTTAATGAAATGGAAACTTGCATATACAATACCTCAAAGGTGTAGGAGAGGATGTTGGAAGGTAGTAGGCCAGCACCTAATTTGTAGGTACAGTTCTAGTATTAGCCTGGCGTGCCTGAGGAATATCTATGGAGAAACCTGTGAGGGTGGGTGGCCACTGGTACTTCATCAAGTCCATTCTTTCTGGTATCCACAACAGTCCTACTGGCCTCAATTTTGTACAATGGTTTATCTGATGCTAATCAAAGGGTTCATCAAATCTTAATATCAATCTCGTTTTAACGAGCCACCGGTACGGAATCCACTTTGAACATATAAAGAAAACCCATGCTACACCTACCAGGAGACATTTTGTGCCTCTCCTGTATTAGTATGTTTCTACGTACCCCAAATTTATTGGAACATATTCCATATTCATACTGCAGACACTAATTCAATAATCCGAGACGCATGGTGGTTAATATCCCAGATACTGGTGCTAATTAACCCAGCTCGTACATATGGGTTATTTTTAATCTTGGCTAATCGTTACCAAAGTTTATGTCTTGGGCTGCTCATTAAATTCAAAGTAGGTTTTGTAGTTCACATTATTATAAATTACTCCTATCTCCATTTAATTTTAAGTTTCTCATCTTCAATTTTTGTTCCAAGTTGTATTTAGCTGAAAAAAAAAATATGTCCAGTTTTTGTAACAATATACAGACACCCTCCGAACAGGTAATACGTTTCTTCTACACTTTACGCTCTATTGGAAACAACTATGGATATTTACCACCGACTATATCAAATGGCTGAAAGAAAAGAACTATGTTTCTTATTACCCCTGGTACTTATTACCTGGTTTTGTTCTATTCCTTATAAATTCAGTGCAGTATGAGGTGTAAAAATAGTCATTTATTACTGAACAAGCTAGTGCTATATTAAAATGAGTAATAAATTTATTTATATTAATTAATGGATACAAATATTAAAATGCAAATGTGCATCTCACATAATTAAATTGATACACAGTGCAGTGATTCTTCAAAACCCCTCCCGGGGACTCACCCCTAAAACTCGAGAACAGCACCAACTTAAAAAAAAAAAACTTTACCGGCTAAAATAGCAGAAACCGTGAAAAACTCCACTTACACCCTCACAGTTTTGTCTTTACTCCCCCAAAACAGAAAATTCTGGTGGAAACTCTGAAGCAGTATCATCATGATCTCAATCTAGCACGTTTAGCGGATATAGCATTTATAAAAATACAGAGTTTTATAATTTTTAAAGAAATAATGCTTTAAAGTTATCAGTTTATTGAATTAATTTTCAAATCCTAAGGTAATTAGTATAATCATGGTTTTGTCACCATTGTTCATAGATGACACTATGAAGCAGAAAGTGTCCCGATGAAAAAAAATGGAGGTAGTTACTCTCTTTAATTAAATAGAAAGAATCAGTTGCCAGTCCTGCTACTGTTTTAATAATCTCAACTTTGTTTAATGAAGCGTAAGAAACGTATTTGCATTACATAATAATTATTTTCCACATGTCACGGTGAGAAATACAAGTACATATAGATATTAAATATGCACATTTTCTATGATTACTGAAGGAGTTGTTTCCCTAGGCCAAGGATTTATTTTATAATTTTTGATGAGGCACAAATTGACGAAGTATGTCAGTGCCTTGCAATAACATTTGTCAAAAAAAGTTTACTAGGTACAATTTTATGAAATTCACCAAATGATAAGTGCGTTATAATTGACTAATTAACAACACATATAAATATACAGTGTGTGTCAAAAGTTTCGGTAAAGCAAAATGTTTCTGTTAGAATGCGATTTCACCAAAAATTGCAAGATACAAACTGTTAGAATATAATCAGAGCTTTCCGACGTATTAACCCAAATTGTTTTACGTATCTAGTGTGGGCCCTGCAAGATCCAAGTTCGATTTTCCAAATGGACCATCACTTTTGTTGCGGGTTATGCATATATCAGATAAATAATAAAACGTAGATGTGACATTTGAAAACTCGAACTTGGCCCACAAGGATCTTGCAAAATAAGCTAGGCTAGCCCGTTGGATAGGGCTGATGATTTCCAGGAAATATAGTTTCTGAAGATTTTTCGAAACATTCTAATCGACATATTTAGACGTGCCACAACTTTTTACTATTGATAATTTTTAGACTCTGTGAAACCCACGGCTAATATTCTACAGTTTCCAAGTGTATGTTCTGACGTACATTATGTCCCTAAAAGGCAGAGAGAGGAAATAGTGAAACAAATGAAAATGCAACTTTGTATCAACACGTTATGTAGAAAAAAATAAATGCATTCAGTCAATATATCGTGGGGATCAAACTTCATATTTGTAGTCAAAGTTCTGTACAATGATTCCTTTTTTTTCAGAGTCCTCTTGGGTTCGTAATAATATACTTAATTGTTGCATTATTTTGTGTGTAATTATTATTTCAAAAATTGTTGCAATGTTACACAAAGAGCTGTAACCCGAAGAAACGTTACTCATGTCATAGAAGAGAAACAATATCTATTGTAGAAAAAAGACAAGGCTCCCAAAAATATTATATTCTAACGTATAGTTAGAATAAAGAAAAGTACATTTTGTTTCTTCGAAATTGTATGCATTTAAAACCAACGAAAATTCAGAGCTTCTGTAGCAAATAAGCTGACTGTGTATTCTGGTTTAAATGCCGGATTAACGTCACACATGGAAGAAGAAATTTAACGGTAACTACAGTCCATGGTACACCTGTAATATAAATATCTTGCGTTCATCCAGAAAGCATAAAACATATTATACTACATTATGATATTATAACAGTCCTGATTACATAGCTCGTTTGTAGTAATAAATTCATTATATGTGTTGTGTAGCTAAAATGCAGCCCAAAGGATGGCGCACATCTAAGCCAATTTTCGTAATTCTTTTCGTCGTTTTATCAATATATTTTAAAGAAACTTTTATACCAATTAACTACTCCTTTAGAAAGAATAACGGTGGGAATTATTTGTTATTAACCAACATTTGTTTCTATAAATATTTGATGGACAAACTCAGTAACCAATAAAAGTTCGTTGTGCACTTCTATACAAATTAAACAACAGACACCTCCCCGTTAGAACGTGAAATAGTGCTGTTTTCATTTTTGTATGAACGACTGTTTCTCTTCGAGGGGAACGAAACTCAGAAAACGTGGTATTTTACTCTGGCAGCCCTATCACTTCTCCTTTTCACCAGTGTGTCTTGCATGCCCACTGCGGTACGGCGGATAAAAGCCGAACAGGGCTGTTACAATGTAAATAATTATTTAGAAACGAGGTTCCACATAATTTACGAAATTCAAACTATTTGTTGTTCGCAGATTATCTTAACATTTATCCGCTAATCAATTTCAATAATGAGCATTTTCAGCTCGATATAGACAGATGTAGAGACAATTTACCCGAAATCAACGTTAAGGGATGCAAATTAATGTCCTGCACAAAATGCCAAACATCAAATAAGTTTGTTTATTTATCATTAACAACATTATTTCATAAACTCCATATAATATTGCAGCCCATCTTCCTGTCATCTTTCAGCCCATTTTAAAACTTTAGTACCAAGTTGTGCGTACAATAAATGAAGCACGTAGAAATGTCAGAGTGGTACAGCTATGGACATAAAGATTGTCGCATGTCTTTAGAGGTTATTTCCCAAATTCCCAGCTATTTCCTTCGCAGAGGGAAATTTCCCGCAGTTGAGGGAAGT
>JAGDQP010017873.1:26284-37669 GCA_022664845.1 Lepisma saccharinum | reverse complement strand
GTGACCTCCGTAGCTTCCACATCAGCGCCCTTATAAATCCCATAATAAATAGCACTTGTTTATAGAAACTGCAAACTTTAAAGTTAGAACGAAAAAAGAGTAATGTGAGTGCACTTCGTCTTTGAATGTAGCTTGTGGTACCGTGTGCATAAGCAGATTGAAAGGGAAGTAGGAAAACAACCAAACCGTGTTGCTGAGTAGCACTAAATATGTAAAGAGTCAGCATGTGACACGTGGAGATAATGAACAAATCATTTAACAACCTTTGTCTACCAAATCGAGGATTATGTTAAGTCATCTCTTCTCTTCCCCCCATTGTTTCGCCACGCGTGGTGAAATAAAGATATGTGTAATGGTTTATGACATATAGGTATCTAGGCATAGTGTACCGATAATGGTTTATCATTGTCTTCCGTCGTATGGATTTGCATCTTAAAGTTGAAATGCATCTTAAAGTCTTAATGCATTTTCGTTGAATTTGTCCTGTACGGGAATTGAACCCCGCATCACATCTTGGCTACACAATAACTATTTGTATTTATTTGATGGCATCTAAGGCTCAGGCCGTTATAGGCTAGGGGAGAGGATGCGGGAAGGAGTCGGCCAGGGCCTAATTTGAAGGTACCATCCCGGCATTTGCCTTGTCAGGCAGAAAACACTTCAATCACGATGGTCTGCCACTGAAACTGAACCCAGGATCTCCCAATGCAAAGCCAACGCTCTACCATTGAGCTACGGCCACTTGGTACATAATAACTAATGCAGAAAATATTTCTTTTCTTGTACGTCGTCGCTCCAAACACGAAATGACGTAACTTCCAGTATTGCATTTTCTGTAACTCTCCATAACATTTAAAAGCTAGGACTTACATCGCAGCTTCCGTCTATGTGTTAAATATGTATTAAAAATACATGAGTGTTGTCACTTTGTGACCGTATAGAGACCACTTCGAGGATACTTGTTTTTGGGTGTATCCATAAAATTAGTTTTGAATTACCTCATTTCGCCTTTGGAGCGACAATATATAGACAAGAGAATGATTGAAAATACAGAATTAGTATAAGTTAATTGATTGAATTGTTATTAACGTCCTAAACGAGCTGGTGAGCCAAGGACGGGACCTATAGTTTTTGGTGAAGTGGACTACGAACTACTCCGTTCAATGGACCCCGACGGGATTTGAAGCGTAACCAGGCGCACAGAAGGCGAGCGCGTTGACCTTTCATTCACCGCGAGGTCTAATGGAAGTTATTGTTTGTAAAATTAGGAAACAGCAATCAATAAACGCTTGCTGATACATTAATTGCTGAAAAAAGAAACATCAAACGCTTTTGTTAGGTTTGTGTTGTACTTCAAAGTACCGTTATGATTAGAAACATACTCAGAGCACTTTGATCTCACATTAAAAGTCAGCTGCCATTAGACATCGAGAATCGAACTGAAGTCTCAGTACTGACGTCTTTTCGATACACACGGGCGCTGAGATTGTATTAAATCAATATGTACGTGTCCCAATTTCAGTGACATTTTCTGTAGTGAGTTTTTTCCTCTCCATTGTTTAATGTTGCACGGAATGATTCTGCACCTGGAAACTTTCCTACTCTTCGAGATCCTTTTTTCTTTTTTTGTTCGGAGAAGAAAGAGAAAAGATTGTCGCTTGTCGCGTTTTCTTCCTCCCCGCCTACCATCCTTCCAGCGAATGTTGCTGTGATGGGGAGAACGATGATTTTTTTTTCTCTCGCAAGCGAGAGGAGGTCAGGCAGCGCGGTGGAAGCCCACGTGCCACTCAACGTTTTAGGATGCATAGGGGACAAGGGTAAGATGTGATGGGGTTGCTAAGATGTTACACAACCACGTGGTGGCGCCCAGTGCGAGGCTAGACGCCAGCCGTCGGGATTGGGTGAATCGTGCCAGCACTCTGATTGCAGGTCCAGGCAGTAGGCCCGGGTCCAAGCAGTTGTCCTGTCCTCTCCTTACCCCACACCCTGCCTGCCCAGAACAATCGCCGCCTGCTATCCGTATTTTTAGCGACATTCCGGCCACAAGTCGTGGTCTCATGCCCCGGCCCGGCCCGGTAAAGCCCGAAGTGGTGTATGGAGTGGTGCAGCCCAGCCGCAGCCAACTAGTAGTCAGCTTCTCAGGTAAGCCCGGGAACACGTCAATCTTCACAACAGATTGCTCTCCACCCGCTAACAGTTCAAGTTACACAACACCAACACCTGGCAAGAAAAAAAAAAAGTGAGATGCCTGCCTACTTTAGTTTGTGTGTGTTCAGATGACTTAATATTCATGAATAGAACAGTGCGTTTGTATAAGCTGTTTGTGTTGTGCGAGTTTTTTTCTTCGATAATATTTAATTTGCACTGAATTTAACTTTGAGAAAATTATTCATTAATTATATCTTTTCATTGTACCGAAAATCGCGTGGTTATCAGTTGCACGATTTCGGCCGGCTTTGTAGCTGGAAGGTGTCATTCTTAGCGCGGTGTACCCCTCCCCCTTTTTAGTATTGGCGTTGAGATTACAGGAAGTTTTATACTCAAATTAATACATCTTTTGGTTTCTGTACTTGATTTATTTCCTATTATTTGTTCATTGCTTTTCAAACACACACTCACACAAAGTGGATATTGTTTTCTTTTTATATAATTCACTGCGTTTATCAGCTGTACTCGAGCCAATATTTAATTAGTCGTGATTTTTCCCTTTGCCTCCACTTGGCAGTGAAAGGTGCGCGACGAGAATCCTGCGCACCATTGACGTGCGTCGACTCCAGCGGTAAGGTTTGATAGTTATTAGTACCTGGTGCTTCAGCCGGTGTTTATATGTCATTATAGGGGGACGATACAAAAGATATCAGCTTCCAGGAATACTCTTTTTGCATCCCGACGCTGTAAGTTTTGTCAGCTATCAAATGGAATGCTTCTATAATTGTTTTTTTTTCCTGTTAGTGTGGTGTTGTAGTAGTCTGTCTAAAATGTTGTGTATGTACGTGATTTCTTTGGAGTGGTTGATTTTTTTTTTTTTTATTAGAAACAAAATCCCTATTATGAAAGTGTGTGTGTGAGCAAAATACGATACTGAATGTTAGTAGTGTCGTTACTTGGAGTGTTTATTTTGTGTATCTTGAATCGCTTGCGGTAATTGTTTATGCGGTCAAGTTCATTGCATTCAAGATTGGTTTTTGAAAGAATAAGAACAGTTGTCTATGAATCCGTCCTTACAAGTGATTCTCAAAAGAATCGACCTTTAACTGCTGTTCACAGCTTCACAATTTCATCTTTCTCACTGAGAGCGTTCTCTGCTTTCCGTATATCAGGCGAATACTGGGTCATTACTGCAACAAATAGGTCAAGGTCGCTTTCTTTTCGCTCAGACATTAATCAGATGATCAGTCACCGATTTTCTGTGCTTCGTCAAATTTCTTAACGACGTTAATATTCCGTTTTGACTGTTTCCGTCAGAAGGAATAGCGAGTATATACTGAAATTGTTAAACAAGTGAGGTTTGCGTTGTTCGTCGAGGAAAGCATTTCATTACATTCGACAGTGATTAATTAATGCATTACCTCGTAACTACCCTCACCCCAAATAGGCTAGTTTAAAGTTTGCTGTGTGTCTTCATAATTGTATAATTTAAACTGATCGAATGTAGGACAGTACAGTTCGAATATTTGTTTCGTGATCTATTCTTGTGTGCGACAGAGTAGTTGAGGGGGTGTTAGCGAATGGACTAAAATTTCTGATTTTATTTTTCTTTGTAGAAGTAACCCATGTTTTGGACAGTGCCTATATTTTCAATATATATCTTAAGTAGCTGTAACCAAAGGTTAACATTGGCAAATAGAAGTTATCTCATATTTCTCCCTACGAAGGTAAGGAGAAACAAGGAATACTCCCCGCTACTGAAGGCAAGCACGGCCGAGTTCTGTAGCCGATCGTTCTCACTGTTTTCCAAAATTTCGCCAGGTGAATGTCGTTATGGTGCATAAACCAAAGTCCTGGTTTCTGCATTTTTCATCCTTGTCCGCGGAACAACACTCGCCAAAGGATGTCTGTCATCCCTTAGACATGTGACGGTTTTAGGCCACAGCTCCTTGGCTAGTCCATAGAAAAAATAGAACAAAACCACGCTATTGCTGATGGTATCATTTAATTTCGATATTGCGTGGATATGTTGATAGATCTATCGCTGACTTCTTACCCTTTTGCGTTCGTAACCACGAACTAATACTGGCGCAATTTTCAGGTTGCTTTTTTTTTTTTTTTTTTTTAATATGGGAAGAACGGTATAATTGTGTTTGAGATATTCATGAAATGTTAGGGCGTATAATTAACTGCAGGATGACACCTGCCTCAGGGAATATTTATTTACCAGATATAAAATTGCAGGTTTGTTTACTGTTGAATCAAAAACTTCAAAAATTTGAATGACTATAGTGTGCATGATTAATCTCGCGTCATATGCTAGAATCATAATTTAATTATAACACATACTTTTAAACAACACGATCCCTGTTTATTCCTGTCATCTTTCGGGGAATTCAAACGAAATGTGTTTAATCAAAAAAAAATATCTCATAATAAATATTGATTGTTTTAATAAAGCGTCATCACTAAATGAATAATCTAGTTTGGATGGTCGCAGTTCAAGCTTTAGTCTCTTCTGCTGTACATGCAAGTAACTTTGATAATGGCAACTGATTTCACCTACGGGCTGACACGACGGATTTATTTTTGTTACCATTTATCTTCTGTTTGAGTCGTGTCTTTCCGTCTTGTTGGATGCCAGAAGTGTATGTTTAGAAAATAGTCACCATTCTTTGTGCATTCGATTTTGCGCTGAATTTCATATGTAATTTCGGTGAGAGTAATAAATGTGTTATTAAATTCATATTCTAAGTGCATACTGTCGTTACTTGAGTACTGTTTACGGGAAAATATAACCGTACACAGTATGTCTTAATTCCAGGATGAAAAGTCCTGGAATTAATTAATTTTCTTTTCACTTCTTAATTTTCAAGTAGCGTGCAATTATCTCGTCAAAATCCAAGGAAATTTATATGTGGACTTTAGTAAGGTATTTTCTACTTGAAACATAAGAATGGAATGATAAAACGTGTCAGTCAAAGAATAAAATTAAAATTAAATACATTAAATCTGAACTCCCAAAACCCACTTCCTCGGTCTAATGTTTATGGTCACGGACTTCGATTTATGCTGAGACCACAGTTTGATTTCAGATACCGGCCGTTGACAAGTTTTTTAGTATACATTTTGATTGGAGGGCATGTCTTTATGCTAAAGGATGCAATTATGACTTTATGATTTCAGTTCTTTATTGACATTGTGAAGATTAATGGAAGTTCCATTTGATTAGATACTAAAAAGAACAAGAGATATATGGTTATTTGGTTTTGTCATGGGCATTATATATATATATATATATATTTTCTGTGCTATTTGCTATATTATAAAATGATAAACCGAGCAGCCAAAGCTCATTTGGTAGAGTATTTGCTTGGCAAACTGAAGGTCATGGGAACTCTTTCAGCGGCCCATCCCTAGTGAGTTTTTTTTTTCCTGTCTCACCAGGTAAATGCCGGGATGGTATCTACTGACTAGACTCCTACCAACTACTTTTTAACATCCTCTCACCTTATCCTGACGTGAGCCTGAGTTGCCTAAAGGCCATAAATAAAAAAAATTAAATAAGTTCAATAATTTAATAAATTATTAAATGAGATTACATAATCGAATCAACCTTTGCATTATGTTGGTTAGGTACACATACAAGTAGTTCGGAAGGAGCTATTAAATACATGACACAGTTCGAATTATTATGGAGTTTTACTTGTGTAGAATAGACTTGATAGTGGTAGATGCTAACGGCATGTTTAATGTACAAATGCAAGTTAACACGTGCCTTAACGTAACAGTACTTATCTGGATAACTGCACTTTCCAACTCTCGCTACCCAATAAATATTTTCTTTAGTTTCACCAGGCGAATGCTGGGATAGCACCTAGAATGAATCCTACCTTGTTTATCTTTCCCCCCCCTGAAGAGGGTTTCCCGATGGGCACAATTCCCCCTGACTTGCCATGGACTTAAACCTGTACAGCAGGGATATCCTAAAGAATTCAAGTATTTAGCTTCTCACCCCTGTCTCCTGTGTAAAATGAACCGAGTGGCCGTAGCTGTTCTTAGAGCGTTGGCGTAGCAATCGCAAGGCATTGGGAACGATCCCAGTGGCCACCTATCCTGATTGGGTTTTGCAGGGGTTTTCCTCAGTCGCACCAGGCAAATGTCGGGATGGCACATACAAGTAAGGTCCAGACCGACTACGTACCAACATCCTCTTCCCCACCGTATCCCGGTCTGAGATACCTAAAGGCCATAAATAAATATATTCCTATTAAAAACTGCTTTGAATATACACCGAAATAGAGGTGAATGAATAGTTGGTGGAGACACTAAGGACGGGAGCTCTACTGAACTTGAACCTGTGACCACATTAAAAAAAAATCGAGCATGGTAACCTGGGGTCCTTGAAATAGAAGTAAATATCAACACGGCTAGTCACATAATTTAGTCAGTTGAAAGACTGGGGCGTAAGGTCTGCCATTTTGACTGAAAACGTCTGTTCCATTAGTCGAATGACTTTTTAAATCGCTTTACTTTCTTAAGCCATTAAAATAAGGAAGGGTCTCAGGTGCAAATGTGATAAGGTAGCAGAAAAGCTGTAACACAATTGGGGACTCCATGCACTTCACTGAGTGTAAGCTACCTGCTGTTCTGTTGTGTACTGATTAGTATTCTCGATACGTAAGTAGGAGGAAGGAAATAGCTTCACTCGTACTTCGTAGGTGTGTCGTGACAATACGAGTGGTAGGACGAATATCATTAATGTCTAAGATAGAATTCATATTTTTCCCGGACTAGCTCCCTATTCTGAATTAACTAGGAAGTGGACTGCTACAGGTTATATTTCGCATCGTAGATTACTTTCCACAGAAGCATAATAATCGAGGCATAGTCCGTAAATAGTTTCCCTGTTTTATTTCTGCACACTGAATGGTAATTTAATAATCTTAATGTTATCATATAATACGCACATCTTTTCACTACCCATGGTATAATCGTGCCTTTTCTGTTACAGGTGGTAACGGTTTAGTGGTTCGAGGAAAAACCGCCTGAAGGAAGTGTCCCCGACCATAATTACAAATGATGGTGTGTTGAAATCCTGGACAGTAAAAGAGGTTCAGAAAGTTGTGCAGTATGAATAGGAGTGTGGAAAGTCATGTCCAGAAATCCACAGACGACTCGTACTTGTTTATAGACCCCAAGTCATGTCAGTGCAAATGATAAGGCTGTGGTGCAGGCAGTTTGCAGTGGGAGTATCATAAGACGACGATCACCCAGGACGGTCATTGATATCCAATAGTGCGGGTAATGTTGATCGATTGAATGAACTTATGAACTTATTCAAGAGAACATGAAGTTGACTGTCAATGAAATTGCTAGTTACTGTCCAGGATTTCAACACACCACCATCTGCCATTATGGTAGGGCACACTTTTTCTTAAAGGTGTTCTTTCCTCAAATTACTACGCCGTCACCACCTGTCAGAAAAGACACGATTATACCGTGGGTAGTGGAAATATGTATCTTATATGATAACATTAAAAACATTAAATCACAATCCAGTGCGCAGGAAGAAACTTTACGGACTATCCCACGTACTAACACACACATTTGTAGAAATACCACTGCAAATCTAGTTCGGGATAGTATCCGTAGTTCACTAACCATTAAAGTAAATAAATGCCTTTCTCGACTATATATATTCACCAGACACACACTCAGGATTCAGTATTCCAGTGCTGTTAATATTTACTCTCATTTGTAGCAACGACGTACACTAACATATCAAAGAAGTTCATCCCATGGCAATCCCTTTCCTTGCCGATAACTCACGGTATTGACCAATATACCTCGGTGTAACCTCTTATTAAACTGCAGCAATTTAATTTCTAAAACTTAGTATCTATTTTTCCGAATTCGAACTTAACTTTATAGCAACCACTATAAACAAAAGTGAAAAGCTAAGCAATTTGAGCAAATCCTACTAACTAAACCAAATCTCATCGATTCAACTCACTGCACTGCCAACAAATAACATTTCAGTTTTTTACCTGATTTGTCATGTTTGAAACTACTTTTTTGTTGTAGCGTTCCAAGTAAATCATAGTTCTAGTGAACTAGTTGCGAAGGTCGCCATGTTCTGATCAGCACTCGGGAGACACGTAGGTTCGAACGTTGCTACCAGATATCCTAACAGGCTTCCAGTTTGTTCCACCATGAAACTTCCGGGATAGCACTTAAACCGTAGCCATCTTCCCCTTTCATGAAACGCGACAGTTTTAGGTTGGATGTTTGTCCAGTCCATGAAGTGTAAATTAAAATTAATTAAATCCAATGTGCTAATAATGAAAACTTGTCATTTTAAAACTATAGTATAGAGCAGGGTTTTTCAACAAGGGGGTCGCGAGGGAAGGCAAAAAAAAAAAGCTAGGATTTTGTAGGTTAAAACGAATAAATTTCGAAGAAAGTATTTTATTTTGCTTGCTGTTTTTAATAATTACTAAAGGTAATGTAGTTTGATGAGTAGTTTTGGATAATATAATTATGATATTTATTATAAATACAGGAAATAAATTGTTCTGTTTTGAAATGAAAAGGAAATATTACACAAAATAAAATAATTGTGGGTCGCCGGCTAGAAAGCATGGTAAAAGGGGTCGCTGGCTAAAAGGCATGATGAAAGGGGGTCGCGGGATGAAAAAGGTTGAGAAACGCTGGTATAGAGTAATGTGTGCAGGAACAACATGGAAAACGATGTAGAGGAATTTTTTTTATTGCTGATCCTAGAATTGCTGCTGTATCGTGTTTCCAGTTGTTTCACCGGAAATAGCATTAGGTTACTTTAATGCATGATACGGAGATTCAAAGTATGTGCTTACGTAACATTATCTACAGTTTCCTTGTAGCTAGTGTTAACATATTCTAAAAGTACATATTATTTCGAATTGTATGTACTCGCGCAACATGATTATGTTCTTGATTTGGATACTTGATCCAAAACAAGACATGAATGGACAAGGGAGACAAACTGTAGATCTATTTATATAGTTGTGGTGTGATATTGGTAATTTGTAGAACTGCACCTCCAAAGTTGACCAAGGTACGTCACTTCTAGACGATGCAGATCGTTGGAATTTTTTTGTATTTTCGGTAGTGGTTTAGTCTGCCTTTTTCCAGCCAGTGACTTCCTGATTCAGTTCTCTGTTGAGTCATATTGAACGTAGTATTTGTAATTCTCTTTGTACTTTGACCCTTAAACTTTAGGATATCATGCCCATTTTACGAAAGTGAGTTTCAAACCAGCATCAGCTCACTTTGTGCTGGTACCTTTGGCCAAGAACCGCCTCCGAGTAAACACCAATCATCTGTGGACACAAGCACATAACTTCAGGTATAACAATTCCAAGAGCCACCGAGAGCACACAAAGTGCTCTGATCAGACGTTGAATCATACGAAGATGATCATTTACAACAATTTTCGCATAAGCAGTTGAATTACCGCTAATTATTGCAGACGACTAAGGACGAGAGATTATCTTTTTCTTAACGTTATGACAAAAATGTCTTCCTTCTTAGATTTCTGTTGATATATATATTTTCTAAAATGTCCGCGATTACATATATTCTGCGCTTGAAGTCCATTGGGTTAGTAGTAGTAATATTTAACGTGAGGAGCACACATGTAAGATCTTATTTTGACACACAAACACATGTTTCACGATCAACACAATTTGGACCTACACTGTTTTCCGTTACGGGTAGTTGAATAAAAATGCGTTCACTTCATAACATTTCCTCTCTCCGCGGAAGCAAGCGGAAGGTAAATGTTTCTGATCTAATTTCAAGTTACCGTGCAGGCATTTGTTTTGTGTAGAGAACGAGAGTAAAACAGGAGAAACTTGAAACAGAATAAGTGACATGAGTGTGCGATATTCGCTGCTTGAGCGTGGGGGCTAGATCTGTATTGAAACGCTTAATAGTAATAGTGTGGAATTTACATTATTTCCCAATATTTTCTTCCGTGCCTTTTACAATATGTAGAACTTCGATACCGTGCGAACAACACATGTTAATTTGTCCCGAGCCACGTAGTTTTCCTGTTGAATATGCAACCGCGCTTAACCAAAAAGTTGGTTGGGTTTCAGACAAGTCAGGCGTAATGAGGACTGTTGGCAGAATCATAAAAAGAACAGTTTGTTACTAATCTTGACCCGTGGAGTAGTTTCAATTCCCTTTAATCAGTAAGTCGTATCTGTTGCAATTTCAATTGATAAATGACGATTGAGCGGGAACATGAGTGTTGCCACCCTGTTAATGCAGCGGAATTTTTATCTATGGCACATGCCTGTGCTAAATTGCATTTTACAGGGTTTCCTTTTTTCTATTTAATTTCCATTTATGGACTTATGTGACGCCATGCCTTAACGATGTAGATCACCCCCGCCATCTTGGTATGACCTTTCCATTGATTAACGTGGGAATCATTTTACTCGTCTTGTGTCTCTCAGAAGTAGAATATTCAGTTCCGCTTTCACGAAATTTAGCTTGGTGGGTATTTTGATTCTTCTAGAGTTTTGGTTTGTGAAGTTTCTTCAAATATATGAGTATAATGTATTATTAATAGTTAACCATATAAATCACAATATGTCAACGGGAAATTATACTGTTCGTGTGTAAAATAGTGCATTTCTATAAAACAGTATGAGTCAAAGAAAACATGACGAAACACTAGGCGAAAACAGAAGTTAAAAATTACCCTCCTGAGAGATATAAGATTAGTAAAACAATTCGCAAGTAAATCAATGGAAAGGTCATACCAAGATGGCGGGAGTGATCTACGCCGTTAAGTCCATCATTTGTGGGAGGGATGATGTCCTTCAGCAAGTATTTTGTAGGAGAATGGCATGGTACCGGAAAAAGTGAGGAAATATCTGGAGAACAACCAGAATGATTTTTTCTTTGATGTGCCATGCCATTTTTTATTTGTTTGCGCATGTGATATATGAGGGAGTAATTATTTCAGTCATTGGAAGCTTAATATTCGAGTTTTCAGTAAACACATATCCGGGTTTGTCTCGCATTAAAATTTTTAACGGGACAGTCAGTGAAAACTAGTTTCAAATGTTCTGCTTTATATCAAATTTCTCATAAGGTGTTTCTTTAGCTTTACTATATCATGTGCAGCTCGAGTTCTATCTACGTTACTATATCGTGTGCAGCTCGAGTTCTATCTACGTT
>JAGDQP010017873.1:0-26274 GCA_022664845.1 Lepisma saccharinum | reverse complement strand
TCTATCTACGTTACTATATCGTGTGCAGCTCGAGTTCTATCTACGTTCCTATTACAATAAAGAATGTAGTACTTGCTATAAGATTAGTCAGAGGTTCTCCATCAAAGTGTCACGTCATGTGCTGAAATCATAATTTAGACCTAATGATAGGATAACCCATAATCTTAACATTATTCACGTCTTGTATGTAGTTATAATTTGGGATGACCATATTTGCCATGCTGATTTTATCTGTCATAAGGATGTTATCTGCTGTCCGTATTATCAGACTGCTGAAACTGATACCGGATAATGCGTTATCTGATATCCGTTTTTTTTTTGTTTTTTTTTTCGCGTTCACATTTCGTATTCCAGAAATGTATCTTTGAAATGTCCTAAATGTCGTGCTAGAGAGTAAACTAAAACCGTAAGCTTTTGCTTATATGTGATCGAAATCTTTCACTTTCTCATCTTTCTGGCCATATTTTTCCTCGCCATTTTTGTTCTGTTATACAAATTTTACAATAACTTTTTTTTTTAATTTTTCCGTGCTTTATTGTATTGCATAAATTAATTCATCACCTGGGTCTTTTGGCACAATAAATTACAAGAATACGGATAGTATTATTCAACTTGTTTGCAGTTCGTAAAATCATGTTGCCCTGTAACCGCTATAGATTCTAAAAATTACAACTTGTAAAATTATAATTATTACACGTGGTACAATGATTATCAATTCTACATATTTGCCCAATAATATTAATAGCTACAGATAGTTCTTTCTAGTGGAAACCATGTCATTGTAACGAATAAATAAAACCTAGTTTCGTATGCGGAAAGTTTATTGACATATTGTAAAGTAGGTGAAAAGTATAGGGAATATTGCATAGTGATTTTTACCTTCTGTCATTATTGACCCTCGCACGAGAACAAATTTTACATGTTATTTAACTCACTGTCACGCTGTGGCTTACAGAACTAGCAGGTTTATCGCCGCAGTAACAAACATTCGCCTTTGGGTTTTATGCACGACAAGACGAAGCTAGTTTTCATCACTAACACCTCGAAGATCCTTTCTCAGTTTTCTCAACATCCTTTTTTCCTCAGCCTTTCAAACGGCTTTTTTCCTTTAGCTTTCCGACCACGATTCAATATCGTCCCGTTCAAGGCAATAGGGCGTAAGTGTACAAGACTTCCATACAACTTACGCCCTAATCTTAGTTATTTCCCCATCCGATCTAAATGGCCTGCAGATTTTAGTCGTCGTGATTTCATTATTGTTTACAATTCGTCGTGACTGGACTTTGGATATTTCCCCGAATCAAACAATTAGTGGCAGTATCTTTGGTTATATAAAATTAGTTAGGCAAATGTAAATTTAGTTATTATTTATATGTTCCACTATACTAAGAACTCAAGGAATTTGGAACGTTATGTAACGCCTGCATCCTTCTCTTGAGAGAGGGCTATTACAAGTTTTAATTTCCTTCGACTTTTTCTTGGAGTTCATCGTACACGTCCGAACTAAACCTCGGAGACACGATCGTTCTTTCAGTTTATATGTTCCTAGAATTTCACTAACAGTATTAAAATTGTGGCGCTGTTGTGCAATAGAAACTTATTGTGTATAGTTTGTACTTTGTTTCGTAACTTGTAACTGACACTACTGATCGGTTGTACAACTGGTCCGATATGTTGAACTTTCTTCGAATGCAAGACGCCATTGAATCTAAGACGCACGCTAATTATTGCTTCATCTTTTTTTTTTTAAAAAAAAAAAAAAAACACTTCCAGTTTAAGACACACAGACGTACATAATACTTCATTATAACATCATCATAATTGAACCAAATTTACATTTACCATTTTAAACACTTACGAAAGAAGCACATTAATCAGTAGCGTCTTCAATCTCACTGTACCAATACTATCACCATCACTATAGAAGTATCTGATGTAGGGGAATGAATAATTGTTTTTACGGATAGTTTACGAATAGTTCTTGCTAGTTAGTGCAAGAACTGAATTTACCCAGTAGCAAGTCATGCTGTCAACTGTATGATAGTACGGCTATTGCTGCTGGGTAGTTTGTTACCGCGCGCACTATCGACTCAGAAACTATCCCCGTAACAACATAGATTTAGACTTGTCTTTGCTTGTACTCTTCCAAAGCGGGTCTTCTGTTCCATGAGAGCATTCGTCAGGCAGAAGTTTTTTTTCTTTCTTTTAAATATATATGAATTCCAAGGAAATGTTTCTTTCAGGGATCTCGTTCAAGGTATCGGAAATCCGGTGAACATGTGGGCAGATGTTCGTCGTTACGTAACAAAACAAATTTAGAGGAAAGAGAATTTCGTTGATTCTTATCAATTTCAGTATTTCGGTAAAACGTCAAGGGAAACCTTATTCATTGAAATGTTCAAATACTCCATTCAGTATCACTTCTTACTTCACTCCATCCTCGCATTACACTAATATCGTGATATTTTTATACATGGAATTTGAGAAGCAATCGAGTACAAAGCACACTTTAGTTTTCAGCCCGGAAAGAAAACTAAAGAAAAGGTGCTCATTATATATGAAGTAGTATGGTAACTGTATAGATTTTTTTTTTTGGTAGTAAGAAATAAAATGTGACTGCAAAATAAGTACATCGGAAGAACTAAAATAGATATAAAGAACATCCTAAACATGCGGCTGTGTCCGGAAAGAAATGAAATCAGAGATTGCTACGCATGTCATAAATTAGAAGCAAGATAAAAAAAAAAAAAAAAAAGCATTAAGCTTAAGAAGGTGGAAAAACGTTGAAACGGTAGAAAGTAAATAGAAAAGAGCAAGAAGATATATTTTTAAAAAAATATATAAATAGGAATGTTTTTAAGAATAAAGGGAGAGAAAGAACAGGCTGCAATAAAAATTCTTTTAAAAACAACCAACCTGAAAACTGATGTGAATGAATAGTGATTTGTTGGGCTATCATGAATGTCTCCTATGCCCAAAATAATTTGTTCTGCATGTTATTGGAGGAAGCAGAATTAGAAGAATCAAATTATGATTCTGAAAGAGAGCAAATTAGTGTAATGATGCACGAAGATAAATACATGTTAAAGAACATAAATTAGATATATGTGTGATGCTGATATCCTTCTCCCCCAATGTTAATGTAGTTTATTTCTTAATTCTTCATATTCATTGTTTCATATGTTTAAACTAACCGGTTCTTGATTGTGGTTCTTCGTCATAATGATTTTCGTTATTCACAAGGTTTAAGACCGTAAAACTTTGGATGTAAAATCGTAAAACCTTCGAATCAGGAGTCTCAGTAGATTTTGAGAGAGATATCGTCGTACACACACCATAACATTTGTAGAGGAAAGCTGAAAATATTTGGGGGATAGGCACTTCCGAGAAAAAATTATCACGGTCGCGTGTAAAAATGTGATGATTGTTAGCATATGTATCCGGTTCTGTATATGGCCTGACGTAGTATGCATCTCTATGAATACAGTGAAGGGTGTTCCAAAATTACTTTAAGAAAGACTAAAATTGAGTGGAAATAATGTGGGGAGCTACATTATTTATGTTGTTGCATATGTTTTGGCGGACAAATTTTCCAAGAAGTAACATACTTTTGCTAGACTTTTTTTTTTTTTTAAAGCGTCTTGTACTTTAAGCAGCTGTGGTTCTTTATTTAGCTTTTCCTGAGGAAACAATAGTTAACAGAATAAAAAAGAAAAGTTTGCCAAAATGGCAGTCGTCGAGAAAGTTATATTTTGAATCAGACCAGACTGACTGCTGTTGCATAAGCCTTTTCTTGGGGATCACGTCGGGAAATCAATCTGCCGTAGCTCAGTAATAAATTAATGAAAAAAAAAAAAAAGAACATACTTTATTTACAACAACAACAAAAAAAAAGGAATGTTAACTGAGTGACCACATATATTTATTCAGAGATTATATATATATGAGCTCCTGCGTAGCCTAGTCGGTAGCGCGCTTGACTTCAGTGCGAGCGGTCCCGGGTTCGATTCCCGGTGGGGGCTCAAAAATTTCGGTGTTGACCCAGCATCGTGAGGACAGCTGCTGTGAATAAAAGACAGTGGCGATCACAGTGAGAGCTCTCCTCTCCCAACCTGTCTGGTCAGCGTGGAAGCAGTAGACAAACTCCCTTCGGGGAGAGGCCTCATCCACTAGTGGATTGAATATGGCTGTGATTTTTTATTATTAAATATAGAAGTGGTGAAAAAAATACGAAAAACAGCGGTTTCTTGTTAGAGCTTGTATTCTGTACGTTCGTTCTGTTCATACATTCTCTGTTTGAGGGAAGGGAGTCATAATGACTTTCCTTTGTACGATTATGAATCAGTTTCCGTGTGTTGATGATAAAGAATAAAGGAAGGGCACAAAAGCAGGTGATGTCTGCTCTCCACGGTCAATGCTGATTGTTTGTTACGTAATAACCGTAGAAAAGAATGTTTCAACTAAGCCTAAAACAGAAGAGCAGTTACCATTCCACACAGGATCATAATAAGTTACTGTCTTTTGTGCGCACCTTTTCGCTACGGTTCTTTGACACAGAACGGGCTGTCCCGTTCGCCCTACGGTACTTTGTTTTCCGTTCTGCCCTCTGTTGAGTTAGAATAGCTTGGAGGAGAGTTGTAGTCGGATGTGAAGTGATGTAATTACGTTGCAACGGGCATGAGATGGAATTGCCTGTCCTCCAGAGACTGAAATCATATTACCTTGTTACCACGCTTGATAGGAAACTTGACCCGATGGGAGTGAAGCGTAGCTGAATTGGAAGTAAATTGATATCTGGCTCGCTCGTTTCCTCTCGTTTCGAAAACGTCTATTAGCGATTGAGTACCGTGTTTATGTATATACTTTGATAGAAAGCGATTAGGTGAGTCGTTAACTCTTAGATCATTGTCAGACGCTTAATGGCTCTGTACTTGTCTGCAGATGATCGAAAACGAAAATCAGGGAAAGGTAAGAGATCCGTATAAGAGAAAAGATAGAATGAAATTAGATTTTATGGTAGAATATGTGCAATTGATTCATATCAGTTCAGTTGGAGAATGCAAAGTCTAGATTTTAGTAAATACATGAAGTAGCATCTACATGCTACACAACCCTTAAAAAGATAATTTATTCCGGTCAGAAACGATTGATTGAATGAATTGTTATTAACGTCCTAAACGACCTACAGTTTAACGGGGGCTCCGAACCACTTTTGTCCCCACGGGAATTGAACTCTGGATCCCTTGATCACAAGACTGCGAGCGTTACCACTCATTCACGACGGAGGACACCGGTCAGAAAAGACCAGCAAGTTCCAAGTTTGAGTATTTACAAACCACGAAAACCGCAATTAGAGAAATTCAAACAATGGTAACAGGAAAGGAGCTGAAGACAACAACAATATATAGATCTTCAAGGACGTACATACATCAGCACAGGGAAAACATGGTATAGTTACTGTACAGATTGCTTCAATTTGTTCACTTATCGGAGGAATAATGCAAATGCATTAAGAAATTTCTTGTAATTATTGTAGTCGTTTTATAAGTAAGTACGATATCTTTCAATTGCGTATATTGCATTACGGATATATATATATATATAATTTCATTATATTTAAGTTCACACTGCCACTGTTTAGTTCTACAAATCAAGAAATTTTGTGGCAAGGTAGGGACCAGCAGGCTGTCAATAATAATAATAATAATAATAATCCTTGGACGGTTAAAGGACATAAGCTTTCGTCTGCAACATACGACACATCGATTGAGAAACAGTTGGTAGGTAGTATGCAGCAGTATAATTGGGAGCATTCTTCCCACCTGAGCTGATCTGCTATTAACTGCTGGTATCGAGAGTCATCGCGATCCATTACGTGTGAAAAATGTTTAAGAATTGTTCTGCAAATCATTCAGTGCAAGATAATTCGATGTAATTTCCTTTACATAAATATTTGTGTTTGGTAACAGTTGAAAAATACACAAACACGTTGGTGGATGACATTACCGAGACTCGAACTCGAATCTCCCAGTTGCCGATTGGTTTTTCTGACGATTAAATTACCAGACATTGCCAATGAGTGACCATACCACACAGTACACACAAGATTACATACAGTCACAACACAATAGGTCCTTATGTAAAGTATATTGCATCATTTTAATCTGAGCAAGAGACTGTCATCGTGAGTAGAATCTAGGTTAGGAATGAATTTTTGGATCAGGTTTCGTGTCTTCTAAATTGGCTGTTGCCTTGAGATTTTAGATCCTGGTGGTAGTATAGTAGCCTGTTTCAAATGAGTTCCCAAATGTGGCTTTTTTAAGTTGCGCTTTCTTCTTGTTTCTAATGTATCTCGTTTTATTGTAATGATAAACATTAAACATTTAGTAGTGTCCAAATCAGATAGAGGATCTGATGTCTGTTTATAACTCAATCTTATTTTTTAATGGTTATGTGAAATTTGTAATATTGAGAGAGAGAGACGGTCTTTGTATTCATTTCTTTAGAAAATTGTTGACCATGGTTAACAATACATACATAAAATAATAATAAAAGGAGCACGTACTAATGATCCCCATCATCTGCTCAAATTCTGCCAAAATACAGGGGAGTCGTGGCTCCAGAGGCAGTGCTCAATAGTAGTTCAGCCGTGCAGCATCCTTCGAGATGTGATTTTTATTCTAATTGGATTCTTCTTAAGACTTGGGGATTTCCGAACCACGCTCAAGTTTGATTCCGAGACAGTACAAAAGTACAGACCAAACGCAATGCGGGTTTATAATTGAGATTCTTCATCCACATTGTCTTAATTACTTTACTGGACAGCAATATTGTAAACTTCGCGAAGGCATAGTACGCAAGTTGCAGTGACTAGCGTACAAGTAAGAGATCGTGATTTCTGGCACGAATTTGTTATTTATTGTTACACTAAGCTGTGATATATTTTAGGTAATAAACGTTCTCCTCGTCGAAACGTAACAAAGATCTTTTTCTAAGCCGTTGTTTTTAAATTTAAAGCATGGGATTTGTGGACATTTATATTTAGACATAGTTCTGTCATTCAACTAGATGAGATTTTCGTTGTCATGATCAGATACGTACAGTTCACGAAATTCTGCTGGCGAAAATTATGCAGCCTAGCCCGATGGGATAAATGACAGGATGGATTGTTTAAGAAAAGTAATAGTTGAAGCACCAAATAGTGGTGGTGAAAAGACGTGCTTGCTTGAGAATGATAAGCATTTCAAAACAACGTTAAGTTAGCAGCGCCCAGAAACGCGTGAATTAGAAATCGTAAACACAATCACATTCCGTCGTAACTTTTGCTGACACCTGTTTAAAAATAAAGAAAAAAAAAAAAAACTATGACTTATTGAGTCATACCTGAGTAAGCAGCGGTAGTTCAACCTAATGAGGAGTGTTTTGTAATTGCATAATCACACGAACACACTAGCAGTTGAGTGTTCCGGGCCTCTGTCTCCACGCATAAAGATTTTAGTGCTGCGTCTGTAGAGAAGAAAGGAAGTATTAATTACGTACGTTGTGATGTAATCTGACTTTCTGTACCAAGTGGTGTTTAGTTGCTGTGCCACTCGACTACTGTTTAGTAGTTAAAAGATATTATGACCAAACTTCTGCAACTTCACTCGTCCCATTTACATAGCAAACTTTCAACTTGGGTTGTTACAAGTTAGCAAGTATCAGAGATGCTAGTTCATGGAAGAGGAGTAACAGGACGTAAAAAAGGAAGATGCTGCGGCTGAGGTATAGCAAAGCACTTTCGAACTAATGACTTGTCAGGAACTACGAACAGCTTCCAAAGAGGATGTGATCAAGTTAGACAAGTCTATAGAGTGTTGTGTAACATTTCCTTTTTTTCTTTCCTGAAAAAGCTGGAAGGAGGGAGGTTCTGAGATCACATTTTAGAACTTTCTTTTGAGTTTCTTTTTGTTGCCATTTTTTATTATACAGTAGGGATATTAGTCACCATTGGATGCCAGGAGTTGCAATTTGACGTTTTAGATTAGATGAAACCCTTTTCTCGTTGCTTATGTCCGCGGTGGAGGAATAAATTTGCTCCTCACTTTGTATACAAAGACTACTCCTGGGTTCTATTATCGAGTGGGATCATGCTGAACACAGTAGTTCGGAATCCACTGAATTTCAACATCGAATAATATAGAAAAATTAGTTAAATAACTCTTTAAAAAAATTCACCTAGTATTGAATAGTCAAGTAATTTTTTTAATTTGATTCATTTGAGTCGTGCTTCGTGCTGCCCGTTGTAAGTACTGAATAAGCGAAGAGAGAGCTTTCAGGGTTAAAAAGGTTAAATTCAACATTATTGCTGGTTGCTTTTTGTTTGTAGGAAAATGGCAGATTAAAAATAATCCTAACGATAAGTCCAAAAGTAGCACAATCAGACAACTACTACGCGTGATGCGCGGCAGTCACAACATTTGGGTCGTTCATTTTTAATCTGTATAAAATATTAGTGTGATGTTGCCACATTGCCCAACTGATTGGTCTTTGAAAGTGAACCTATCTAGCGACCGTAGCTCAGTTGGTAGGTAGTTGTCTTCGCCTTCGGGAGGTCCAGGATTTAATACGAGCGGCCGACCATTCTCGTGAGTTTTTTCAAGATTTTCCTGTCACAACGGGCAAATGCCTGGGTAGTACCTTCAACGTAGGCCTCCACCTTATCCCGACGTGAGCTATAATGCTTAAAACCCATAAATAAATTCAAATTCCATCGGCCATTTTCCTTAAATCTGATCTACATAGAAGTAATACGCGGAAACATTCCGTTAAACCTTAATTTAGTAAATATGATGATAATGAAAAATTGTAATGTACAATATACTCATTACTTTTGGTTGTGAAATATCACTTTGTGGCAGAACGGATTGAAGCCTTAGAAGAACTTTCTATAATCCACTTCGTTCGTATCTTGCTATACCGTCGGTGATAAAACGTTGATGACTTTTTCTCTGGGTATCATCCCATCCTTCGCTTGGTGAGACCGAAGAATAACAAACAGAAGTAGGGATGAAACCAGTACCTATTTCTCAATGCTGATTCGAAACTGGTATTCAGGTAGTTGAGCAACTTTTTTGGAATACCATCGTTTTTCTTCTGACATTACGAATACGTGCATGCCGAAATATAACCGTGTCGTTTTGCTACAAATTGGCACTTACGGGGAAAATTTTGAGCTACTTATCTGAATTAGTAACGTTTTTGTTTTTGGTGTGAGTGGGCCTGGTGGGGGATCCAGGTTTTCGGTGTTAATCTACGGTCAGAAAAGCTAGGCAAAGCAGTAATGGGAGTCGCTTCGGTGACTTTGCAACGCCCCAGTTATACGAAATCAGTTCATCAGACTAAGGCTTAATTTCGGATGTTGCTACAGACAGTTTTAGCTTACAACTTTACAACCTTACGAACATGCTAATAAAGGCTTGTTAATAATAATAAAAAAGTATCATTAACATTGATGAGATTTGGCGATTCTTAGTTTTGCGAATCCACGTTAATCACTATGCCTCGTCCATCACTTTTATCCTATGGAAAAAAGTTGAAATTCATTTGTGATTCGCATTGCCCAGGGACCTTCGGGTCACAAGTCTTCATGCAGGTAGAATATAGATATTTTTTGTGAAAGTAATTATAGATAGTCTGATAAGGTTCCAGCAGCGATTCGTGGAATAAATAGATAACGTCTTTTTTTTTTTCATGTTGTATTAAAGTAAAGTGCATTTTAGTTCGTATGTGGAGGCGATAGGTACTTGCAACAAGTCGATATTGTCGACTCTGAAGAGTTTTCAATTATGTTCGGTTTTTTTTTTTCGTTTGGTGTGATGTAAAATCGATACCAGTCCGCTAACATTGTCCTGATTAGAATTAGTATGGTGTTTTGGTAATGAATTTTTAATCTAAACCTATTGGCTGTATTACATAGCAAAAGCAATAGACACACTGCTTCGAGCAAATTTTGTGAGTTAATCTTCGAATCGTACACCGTGAGAAATTATATACACACTATCGGTATCTGCTTCAAAGTTATGTAAAACAAGAAAAAATGTTGATAGCAGAACAGCATAGATGAAAATCACACAGTTTATGTAAATTAAGTTTTCGTGGATGATAAAGTTACATCAAATATAGAGATTGATGTAATATACAAAAAAAAATCTTACTATATGACCGCACATAAAATTTGTTTCTTTATTTGTAAAAAAAAAAAAAAAAGAGAGAGAGAGAGAAAACGCCGGGAGAGGTACCATTTCCATGAAATGCTCTTTCCTGCCTTTTACTTCCCATTTTTTGTCTCGTGTCGTTGCTATGGAAACGAACCGGTTCCTCCGGCAAGATTGTTACCCCGTTTGACGAGAGCGTTGTCATGGCTACGAGAATTGCATTGATTCCGTACGTAGCAGCATCCTATTGACGTCACAGAGAACGTCACGCCTCCCAGGTTGCCCGCATGGTACGAGAGTTACTCTGGTACCTGGTGTATTTGCCTACCTGACCAGAGTTAGAAATTATGATGTTTTCAATGCCTAGTGGCAACTTGTAACACTCGGCAACTCCGGAAACTTTTGCTGCTTTTATTTGCATTTGTCCCTGTTATTTTCTTTACCAGAGGGCGAAAAATCTGTGTTGAAAGTAGGGATGAGAACTATGGCATTCTAAAAGTAGAAAACACTATATTAAAATAAAAGTAGATTACTGGAAATCAATATGAATTGAATATTTACTAGGAGTGCCTTATGACCTTAAAACAGCTTAAAATTTCATTACTTGATCTAGTCAGACTCATAGACACTCGGGAAGCGCGTTCTTTTAATGTTAGAGGGCTGTCGTGTGTGCTTATTATTCACCGTTCGTAATAAACGATTCAGAAAATTGACCCAATGTTCTGATATTACCTAAGAAAGAACGGAAGATAAGTAATTTGAAGTAACTCAAGTAACGGAGTTAATGTTAGTCTAATCCATGAAGATATTGGCTGTAATCGTAATCCTGCTGCACCGTTCACCTGTGAAACTGAAAAAAGAACCATGATAGATCATTATTTAAAATAAATTTGAATCTTCATGTCTTTCGCAGTGTATTAATTTCCAGGGAACTATTCAAATCCTGAAATTTGAGTGAAGTTTCGTTTCTAGGTACTTTCTTTTTTTCATCATGATATTCTAAGTATGTTGATTGGTATTTTAAAGTAGTAGTTCTTTTCATAATTTCCTTTATTTGTGCGAGCAGGTAGACTTCAAGGTTATTTAACAAGGAATTAAGATGATCTACAGGATGAGATACTTATTCCCCTATAGATACTTTCGAAAATTCCTGTATCGAGGAAGTGTTTCTGATTACATTAGAATTATTCTTCACTGTTTTATATTGTCGGTAAAAACACACTGGCTTATTTTTCAACTTTGAGGAGAGCAAAAATACGAGTTCTTTCCACTGTCTTAATGATTTTTCAAAACATGAACTTTCCAAGAAAGTAAAGAAATATTGTACAGTCACAAACACCAGCTTGAGACATGCAAGTACCGGTGTTCAACAGCTCACTAGTCCTATAATCTCAAATTAGCATTTTTGTCACGTCTGTATGTTGTAGTGGCGGTATGCGTGGGAGAAACTATGAAGATAAAGGTCCAATGTGTGTGCGTACAATATATGAATATTTTTTAATATTTTTCGTCTTATATCTAAAGCTGAACTTTTTATTTTTCAATATCATTTGTACCACTTTGCCTCTGAAGGCCTCAAATTATTATGCGAGGAAGATTCTAACACTTCCGTGTGCGTCTGTCTCCTGCATATCAACAATTATATTAGAAAAATTCTGTAAGTACCACATCTTACTCAGATATTGGGTAACATATCGTGCTTCGTCATAGTATAAAGTGACCCATTTTTTCCATGCTCCTTTCGGAGACGTGTTAATTTGAACACTTAAAATATTAAAACGTTGGTATGTAAAGATAAAGAAAGGAGAGGTGCTGACATTTGACTCACCACGCTGTCAGCTAATGCGGGTTGGTGAGCAGCCCATCCATGTTCGTTCGCCAAGCAGTTGCTTGGGTACTAACAGGCCCCACGACGTGAACGTATGGATTGGACATTAGGCGTCAACCCTGGTCGGTCCTTAAGCCTTAGCAAGAGGAATTAAGGGGTCTCCTCCCAGTTAGTGGCAGAAGCCTTTTGGGGCGACAGTCCCGGTTTCCTGGCCACATAGCTAGACGAACAGATGGAAGGTGGACGACAAATGTACTACATTGGATTCCTAGAGAAAAGAAGCGACCGAGACGACGTCCGAATGCAAGATGGGTAGATGAAATCAAGCGTTTTTCAGGAGCTACATGGATGAGGATAGCAGCAGAACGAGATATGTGGAAAGAAAAGGGGGAGGCCTTCATCCAGCAGTGGATAGAAAACGGCTGAATATGATGATGTAATGATAAAATGAAGTGTATGGGCGGTAACAGCACTAAAAGTTGGTTTGTGTATGGCAACATGGCCCTAAGACCAATCCTCTCTGTCAGTTTCTTTCTTTATTATGTGAACACTCCTACGGTGATAACATTGCCGGATTTCGCAATTTTTATTATAGTTGTGAAGTTCCTGTATATTTGGTGTACACCTGTCTTTGAATTCTAATATGTAAGTACCTTTTTCTGTACCTGAGAGCGAGAACCGCCTAAGTCACATCTTGTTTTCGAGAAAAAATTAAAAAGCACTTCATCTCACGTAGAAACTAAATGGACAGACTAGATAATATGATAATAGACTAACTTTTCTACATTATTTAACATGTTTACTACTTAAGAATCATGCAACCATTATGTGAGAGGCCTTTTGAATACTATACAAAACTGCATCAATCACGTTTTCGCCTAAATTGGACTTGAGAGGTTCTGGCTCTCAGGTACAAATTTTATCACCTTTGTATGTACAGACTAAATTAATTCGTGTAATTGAAAAACATACCTGTAAAAACGAAACTTTTCTAGATATTTCCATGAAGTTTTCTACAGTTACTCACAAAACCGTGAAGTTTTGACATTATGAAAATAATTTTTCTGATTAAAACTGAAAAGTGAACCTTGCTTATAGGAAAATGAATGTTAATTCTAAGGACCACTTTTCCTTCTCTAATTTCATTTATTACCAAGAAATTAAGTAAGACTGCGATTTCTGTCTAAATACATTGTAGCATTTCTCGATCTAAAATATTTTATATATAGAAATCACCGTCTGGCTTTATTTTTTTGGTTATTAATAAAATTAGACAAGGAAAAAGTGGCCATTGATTTTTCCATAAGCGAGGTGTCCTTTTGACACCCCCCCACAAAGAGGGTTAAAATTTAGTTCAGAAAAATATTTTTCAGGGTTTTTGTGAGCAACTGTAGAAAATTTCATGGAAATGGTTTAGAAAACTTCCGTTATTACAGGTCTATTTCTCTGTTATACGAGTTAATAAACAGTATTCCAACTCACACAGTGTTATACTAGTCACCTTATCATAGTAATATTCTCCAACATAGCACAGTAGTTAATTCACTGTGATTGAAGAATGAATTTCTGATAATTCTTTGGTTTTACGGGGAGTATTAGAGAGCTCTGCCACATTTCTCGAAGACATTCTCACACCTACATCTACATCAGCGTCTCTTTATAACAGTGCCGCTTCCAACTACGTACCAATATTTTGGCCAACTACATTATTCACTTCTTCTTTCGACTTTATATATATTACGCATGCACCAAGGAGCTCCATCACACAGTGAAAGCAACATATTACATTGTTACATATTAAGAAACGATTTTACTTCGAAGTCTAATAAAAGGTGCGACGTATCTGTAAACAATGTATTTACAGAGAGCTTTATGAATTTCTTCTTCGGTATTTTTATATTTTGGTTAATTACGTAAGGAATGCCTCATTTTTTTCCAATAGTGCATCTTCCCCCCTAGTGACATTTATTATTGTACGGGCTAAAGTTGGCAACTGGGCCACAAACCTGTTCGTAGCCTGCAAGTTGTTGTTTGGCGAGCATCTCCTGGGGAGGTTGTGGAACATGCGACTGGCCTTGTTTTGATCTTCAACTCTGTATTGGACTGATTGATGCTTAAGCAGAACGCTGGAAGAAATTAGTCAGGATGGTTACCATGAGCAGGTTTTGAACCCGCGTCCAGTTCGATAGTTTTGATCCTTTAGCAGACAGGTGGGACTTAAGACCTCGGACACGAGCTACACCGTAGAGTTAACTTTTTCTGCTTGAGTTACGTATCGTAATAATCGGACGAACAGTTGAGTTCTGAGCACTTAGTCTGTAATGTAAACTGTTGTGTTTCGGTTTGTCGGCCATTATATGACCACTAAAGATGTAATTGCTGACCCTTTGCTTTACAGTACAGCATTATGGACTTGTACATCATTTTGCGTGGAATTTATGTAAATTTTGGTTTTGTTTCTGTTTTCGTTACTGTAGAAATGTGTACATTCAAAGTATTGCGGTAATACGTAATTGTTTTCCGCCTGCCCCAATAGGCAATAAATAGGAAGCTATTCAGTGTTTGATGAAGATGGGTCACCGGTATAAATTCGTATTTATGTATACTTCGGTGAAAACTACATCTATATTGAAGAAATTTGTGCGCGTGCTGTAAACTGTTCGGAACAATCTCATTTGAATAACATAGGTTGGTCTCGTGTAGTGCAAGTTCATAGTATTAATAGGAAGATTGACAGGAGGATGTGGCACCTTCAAAGAAAATAGTGGTACACATTTTCTTGTGAAAATCACAGCTGTTTAAGTACACACGGCCAAGTTGGCAACATAACAGACGACATTGCAGGTTTTTATAAGGCACGCAATATATAAGACGACATACGCTGTTTTTTTGACATCGTTCTTTGGCGTGAAACCTCTTCAGTGCGCGGAAGGAAGAATATTTGTGTTGGCAACGCGAGTGTTTAGACGATATGGTGCATCTTCGAAACTGTTACACTGAAATGATACTTTACTGACACACAATACGATACCGGTTAGGGTGGAGGTAGGTTAGTGATTTTTCATGCAATTATCAATTAAGATCATTACTTCCACTTTGCCCGTAATAAGAAGTGGATAGTCGTAAATGCGGTTAATATTAAAGGGCAATTCTAAAAATAACGTTGTGGATAAATGACACACCGAATACTATCATAAAAAAGTTAATGACTATCTCATTTTACATACAGTACATGTACTTGTACAGCAAAATTTGAAATAATGGCATTGCCTATGAGATTGAAATACGTGGTACGTTAATATAAACATTGTTATATTTTAACATAATATTGTCAGTAGAACATTACTCTTTAAAAGAACAGAATCACATGCTCATTGTAAGTTTCTGTAGACAGGTTAGATAAGTGTAAACAGTAATTGTGACATCACAATTTGTAAAGGAATCGAAACAGTTGAAGTGGCAGTATTTTACTGAAAGAATGAAATTTCCTGTGAAGTAAACGAAACTTATAAATTACTCCAAGTCAAACCGACACAGCAGCTGTGCTGAGTTGTAAATTTATTTTATCACAGTAACTCCAAGCTATACAGACTGAGTGGTTACTCTCCGTCTGTTACAGCAGATGAATATTGATGATACTTTAATGCAGGCCAGGGTTGTTTTTATCAATTTTCTGTTGACACGAAGACAAAGGCTGCCGTAACTTTCCGGAAAACTGTTAAGGCCAAATAAATGCTGTCTTTGGAACAAGACTGTACCTAAATATTATTATTTAGGTACAGCTCCTTCGCACACTATAGAAAATGCCGGTGAATAGATTGCATTAGATCCAGTTGCTGAACGATGTCTTGTTGTATAACAGTAGAAAAAGTTTATTCAATAACGAGTAGATGTATCTAAAAATGAGGCACATGATGTTTTCTGTACATTTCAACAATCATTCAGGTGAGGTTTTTCATTTAAACGTATATAAGCGTATCAAGTTTTAGTCCGAAAACGTTCAGTTTATTTTTAAAAGAACTAAAAAGGCCATATCTAACAAGTATATTCATAAACAAAATAAAACTAAATGCTTTTTTAAAAATCACGAAGTTCAAGCATTGAGTTATCATTGTTTTTTTCTTAACTATTTCCGAAGTTTCTCACGTGTATTGTTTTGCTTGTAAGCATGAATAACTAAAGATAAACCTTAATGCTAACCTCGGTATGTGATGTACCGTAATATCTTTTTGCTGTGCTTTTTGGTAATTTCTTTGTCTTTCCCTCCCCACCACCATGTTTCGTTTCATTTACCCCGTGAACTTCGAAGAGCGTCGGGTCGCTGAGGGGGGGACTTTTTTTTTTGTCTGAAGCAGGCAGTGTAGTTGCTTTTTGACTTGTGTATCTACTTAATTGGAATGTGCGCCAGATTTTTTTGCCACTTAAGTCTCGAGCAAAAATATATTTATAGTTGCGACTCCGACATTTTAAGCATACCAGGTCTGTGATGGTTTCTTTTGTTACTTGAGATAATGGGCTTTCCGGAACCAGGTGGAATCTTGTGGTTGGAGTATTAGGAACGAATCGTTTGTCTTCAGAAGTTGGTTTTAAAGGACAGTACATTCAACTTAACGTCGCAAGTTTCGTGCTTTTATATAATCCGCTAGCTTGTTTCGTAACAGCTTCGTTTTAGTGTCAAGCACATGTGTAAGTTAAATGTGTATATTTGTTAGGGAGTTAGTTCTAGTATTATAGATTTCAGTGACTGTTTTTGAACACATTTTTACACTGGTGCCCACATTAGCAACAGAGTCGGGAATGTGTGTGTGTGTTTTTAATATATATTTTTACACTGATACCTACATTAGCAACAGAGTCTGAATGTTTAGGGGAAACGATTGAGCAACTAAGTGAAAAGTGATCTAACCCACTTCAGAGTAAGTGACTGAATGTTAGAAAAATATTTTACAAGCTCTCGTGTCAAACAAAGACCGATGTAAGAGAACCAGTTCTTTGTATCATAAACTACTGTTACTATTTAGTCTATGTATGTAGCACAAGTTCTGAAAAACTCGTTGATTTCAAAATTTGTTCCTTTTTATCAGTTGCTCTGAATTAAGGCCTTTTTGGCACTCAACTCCTCAGGTAGCTTTGTGAGTGACCGTTCGCTGTAGTCGAATGGTGAAGGTGGGAATCAGCTGATTGCCTGTGATCACTAAGTAGGTTAGACAGATTCATGTTCTGCTCCCAGTTTTCGAGTATTTTCCGCTATTCTGCTTAGCAGATGCGACGTAGGTACCTACTTTGTAGTTTCTGTAATAGTTTCCAATGTGAAGCGTTTCAATTCATAGCGCTTCTCCGCAGAACATATACTGTTGAAATAAGTTTTGACAACGCTTGAGCTACATGATTAGACAAAGTTGAGAGCTTCTCAAGGGCAGAACGTTTCCCCTTTTGGAAATCACTCTAGCCGTTATTTTTCCCGTGTTTAGTAATTCAAATCTTTTTTGGACCCCTCTCAATTTCATTTTCTTGGCCTGTAACACAGACCAGCACTTTAATCAAAGTAAAATCCACGTATGAATGTCTTGATATTAGGTATATTTCTAGTAGTAAAGAAAGGGAGCAATATGAACTTCAATTCTTTAATATATAACCAATTTGCAAATATTTTTCATATGATAAATTGCTCATACCTGTTCCAAACATAATGTACGTAGTTCCATAAACCGTGAGTAACCTCCCTGCGAAAAGAAAGTTTAATAAAAATACAATAGAACATACATACATGTCGTTATGATTCCAGCCGTTATGTCAACCAAAACCAAAGTGATCGACCTAGAATTGTAACGGACTATTTAATTTGTTCAATTCATATTACACGCGAAATTTTAGGAGAGAACGTAGGTCTCTCCCAATTCACATTAAAAGTCTACAATTTGTAATACAAATATGTTTACTTTTGTCATACATATGAAAAGTAACACACACAAACAATAGAAAATCAATTAAAAAAAAAAATGTTTCGTAACATTACCTACTTTGTGTATTTGTATGTGTTTGTATCAAATTATTAGATTTCTTCACAAATTGTTCAAAAGCAATTTATACTCAAAGAAAGTATAAAGTTTGCCTGTGTGTATGCACTAGGATGAAAATACAAAGCTCTGTATTCACTATTGGTGTGACTGCGTTAAATAGCTCCCATTGAATTGAATTTTATGTAAGACCTTTAAACAACTTTGTGTCAAACCGAATGGATGATGATGTGAAAATTGGTGGAATGAAGAAAGTGGTAGGAAACGAGAGAACCCTGAAAGTTACCACGAAGCCGGGATCGAATCGGGGACCCCATGGACCAGAGGTGAACGCTCGACCACTGAGCGACCACGGCTCCAAAATAGCTCTCATGCTTTATGAAATGTCATAGGACCTTCCCAAAACTAATAATACAATTTTGAGGGCTGAAAACTAAGTGAAATGAACTAAAATTTATCGTAGTAAACTTAAATCCTAGAATATTTCGTTAGGAAAGTGTAGTCTAAAGTGAAGAGCCAATTGCGATTATAAAATTTATAATTACTTAAAAAGAAAGGGGGAGACAAACGTCATTTTAGAAGGAAAGGTGATATAAAAACATTGTAAATGATTTCTTTTTCGAACTTAATTACGGTGTATATCACTCTAAAAACCACTTCATACATTGTGTATTGACGAAAGTGACGTAGAAATTTCCTACATGCTAACTTTCCTTTTTAAAATATACCATAAGTGAATAACACCCATATCTTCCTTCCTTTTCAAAATTACTACAAGTTGATGTAATTGCCTATTTTCCATGGCTATCTTCCATAGCGAACACCACATATTTGTGAATTTTACTTTAGTTATTGCTGGTTAAGGTATTTGTAAAGAACTAACTCTAGTAGCGTTTTCAGTGCCGTAAGTTATTTAAATAACAAATTTTGAGTAAAAAAAGAAAAGTGAATTTTTTCAACCCTGATTGACGGGCTTAGGTCACATATGCTTATTTAGTGTGATTTAAGTAAACATCATTATAGACGTGAAACGAGGGTATGTAAATTCTTTAACTAGCCTAACATATGAGCATTTATGAACGTGCCATTTTTGTCGTTCATTCAAATGCCTGTCTTGGCATAGTTTTGTCATCCGATATAAAAGCATATTATTAGTCATATTTAGGCTGTTCTTAACATTTCACTAGATGTTTATTATTCATAAAATAAAATGCATGGAATGCTGTTGTTTTTTTCCACGTAATAAAGTGAATGGACATAACGAAATTTACCAAGAATGTGCTGTGAAACATTATGACATTGCAGAGTTGCATACCTGGTTTGTCAATAAGGGAATACGTTCGTTTTGCTTTATATGATAAAAAAAAAATCATCAGTCTATTGTCCACATTTATCGTTTATCACGTGACAGGGATAATTCTCCCGTTCACGTGCTTGACGGCCACCACTTGGCATTACACTCGAAAATTATTTTTAGTATGCTTCGTGGCATTGAAGTCTTCATTGTATTTAGTTGAAAATATCTGGACAAATACATATGTAATTTTTAAGTACAGCAACATGCTCCTCCTCAGGGGTCCACAACAGCGAAAATTATATATATATAAGGAAGTGGCTGAGAAAAGAAAGTGCTGTAAGAAGAATGAAACTGAAATTTGAACTGTTTTGTGGTAGGGAAGTTTTACATTCAACTTTTTAGTGTTGTCAAGTCGTACATGCGAACATAAGTGGATGTTACAAGAAATTACTAAATTAAGAAACCGGGCAGACCTGATCAACACATGTGTAATAATTTGTACCTATTTTAATTGATGTATTTAGCTAATCATTTACAAATTGCAGTGAATTACATACATTGTATGAAGCAAATTATCTATATTGTATATGAATTACAAATTTACTCAATTGAAACGAAGTTTCACGTGAAAACGGAAGCGTAACAGTTCGATCGTAAAAACCGTAATACTACCTAAGTCAATCGTTAATGGGTGTATTCTGTTTGTGGATTCTATGAGTTGCGAGGCACATTTCATCGTTTCTTCTGAACAGCACGCTTTAATGAAAGATAGCAGCTGGCGGAAAGCCCAGATCAGTTGAGGTGCTAAAGAGTGTGTCAAATGGCGGGGCCAGATGAGAAAGAGCCAATATACAACTGAGTATAAGAGAGCTGTCTTAAGCAAATAAACCAGTGGACAACCATGTTCCTCAAATGGCTAGTAAGAGAGCCTCGCAATAGATTTCTTTGTGTCATTTTACGATGTTGCTAAACGACTTGGAGTGGATTGATGAGAACATTGAAGTGGTTTTCCACTGCAAGGGTACGTAAAGTGCATTCATTCGTGGTATATAAAAAAAGGAGAAAACGATATTTAAAAAAAGGTGCTGCAGAATTTGCGCAAGGAATAACTCAAATTCATTCCTTTTAATAAACAAGTAAAGAATTTCCAGTGTAACTGAATCAAGTAAACGTTCTAGTTCCGCCCAAGAGCTAAATAGCATAAAGCTTACAGTACTATATTGACTGAAAGTAAACATATTTGCGTGCTTTATTTTTATTTCTCAATTTCGTAGAACGAAAATAGTTTGAGGTATTTGAATATACATTTGAAAGGTACATGAGAATAATATAACATAATCCAGAAACTATGAAAATGAAGTTATAATGGCATCGTATTATTAGTCCGTTTCCACATGAGAAGTAGTAAGGGGATCAATCAACTGAAGTTTTTAACAATTCAAGATGCCGAGAACAATGGAAAAACATATAGATCGGAAGTTTTGTTTCTTTCTCCTTGAAAATCAAGTTTTTGAACTACATTGTTCTTTCCCCCGGTACTCTGCATTTGTTGTAGGATTAAAATGTATTCGCCTATGTGTATGTGTGATGCTAACTCCGGAAATACAGAGTTAGCAGTTATTGTTTGAATATGAGTAAACTTGCTCAAAGGCAGGCTCGTCGAGCAAGCTGATTAGCAAACCGGATAGTGTAATAGCACCTTAAGGAGGCCAATTGCATGTTACCTTTTAAAATGTCGGACAAGTTACTTAACGAAGGTATTTTTGAACAAAATTAGTAGTGTGCACTATAACTAGTTTGTTTTTATCCAACAGATTCTTTGTTCAAAACCCCATTAGGCTTAGTTTTTGTTAAGACCCCAGGTTTCAGGACTTCAGGCTTCATTAGAGATAGCTACTGTTTGAATATATTCCGTAAGATTTTTCTTTTTGTTTATTTTTTGTTTCCGAAAGGATAATCGGATTTTTTTAAATTTATTTTATATACGGCACAGACAGCAAACATCGTGTTTTTAACAATTAAAGTTCATAATCAACATTATGTAAACTTGCACATCAAATAAAGATTTTTTTTCTTGTGATAGACAAACTTACCCTCTTATCTCAGTTTCAAGAAAAAAGTTCTTTTCCTGTGGTCTTCATATGTTAACTGGGCCCTGACTGAATACATATTTCGCATAGTAAGTTGGCTTTTTGTAGTGATACTTTCCAGTCACCAACTGAGGAGCAAAGATGATTTTTTTTTTTAAGTTCGATTTAAGACCTGAATGAAGAGCTGCATCAAGTAATTTTCTGATAGAAGTACTTATTCCATCGTAATATGTACTTCCTTGATAAAATTACTTTGATTAACTACAGCGCTCTTCATTAAGATCCTAAAAAAAAAAGACCCCCCCCTTTTTTTCATCTAAAATGCACTTGTCAGCTTTTGCTTGTTTGCTGCTCAAATTTTAGTAAACAGTTAGACATGGACCGGAAGTGCTTTCTTTCAGAATGTTTCTTACCTAATAAAAAAAAATACTTTTTCCTACGCTAAATGTAAATTATAAGATTTCGGGTGGAAGTTCAGGTGATATATGTGGAATAACTAATACTTACTTCGACTGTAAGAACAAGCAGAATCTTGTAAGTGTCTGATAACAAAAGACTCACTTTGTGAACCAATAATGGTACACGCCAGTGTTAAAAGAAGAACAAGTTTTTTTATCTAGCATATCTGGAACTTGGTCAGGGTTATGTTATTATCACCGTAGTAACAGACGTTCGCTATTGGATTCTATCCTCGGCAAGATCAAGCAAGTTTTCACTACGAATACATACCTATCGAAGATCCATTCTATATTGCCCACCCAACAACGTCTTTCTACCGGCCTTCCTTCCCCATCCAAGGTATATCACCTGCCCATTTTAGCCGACGTGATTTCATTATTTGTATAATATCGGGTGAATCGTGCAGTCTGTGGAGTTTATTACGCAGTCTCCTCCATTCTTCGATCATGTCGTCCGGCACGTACATCTTTCTCAGTAACTTATTACTGATGAAAATATGATTAATCGTGGTTAGAGATTTCACAATATCATTAATTACTGGGTACGCAGTCTAGTATTAGTAGGTAGATTCCACATCATGCCAGAATGTGGCACTCATAACGTTAAAATATGTACTGATTTCGCTTCTAAATAATCTTTGACCTCGATTAATCTCGAATGGTAAGGCGAATGTTGCGTCATATAAGAATGTTTTCAATGCGGTTTCAACAACGGAGACATCACGGGAAGAGTGGAATCATGAGAGTATAATTTGATATACAAAGTTTATTAATTTTTTTTTTCAAAGACCACTCAAATCAACTACTTATGCTGTCATTTAGTCTTTTGTTTTAGTTAATTTGATAATGAGGTTTCTGTAACTAATTAACTTGACGGGTGTGAATTATTCTCCAGTCTAATACACCGTATTTCTATTTTTCAGTAGCGAATTACGTAAATACTTTAATAGCGAAAGTAAATAAATTCGATAAATGCATGTGCTTCACTGTAAAGTAGAAAAATGGAAATATTTCGTAAAGAATTTGTCTTAAACCAAGACCAAGTAAAGGAAGTAAGACATTTTCCAAAAGGATCTAAGTCAGCGTTTCTCAACCTTTTTAAAATCAAGGACCAGAACCAGTAATATGTCTGAAACAATTCTGCGGACCACTAAGTTGTGTGGGTCTAGTCCCATCTTCGTGTACCCCGGGTTGAGAAACGCTGGTCTAAGTGATGTATGTTTTAGAAGTACATGACACGAAGGTTAATCAAACCTCTGTCTAGTGCAAACGTAATAAGCAATCAGGAATTTCAGTATTACAGAAGGATGGCTCGTTTGCATAACGTATGTGTCTTCTTAAGATCCTGTAAACCAGATACAACTTGATAGTTCCCAAATTAGTACATGATGTTCGTAGGCTGTTTATAATTGCTTATTTCATGCCGGGTTCAAAAGAGGGATGGGGGATGAAATATGTTCACTTCAGAAAGGTAACTTGCGGCAGAGTAGAACTACCACGAGAAGCTTCACCTAAAGAGAGGAAACAATCAAGAAATTCCTTTCGTTCGTGAAATGGAATTAGTAACCTGGTTCACGCTTGCTTGCGAAACTGAGAGTATTTGTTCGGAAGTAGGAAGAATTAGGGCAGGTGATGTGGCTTATCGTGATCATTGCTTGAGATAATTGGTAATTTACGGAGAGACACCTCCAGTGTCGGCCATGAAGCTTGTTAATTACTGGGAATTAATGAGGTCGGTTAGCCAGATACGCTTAGTGATGAGATGAGTCGGTAGTTATCTGGACTAGATTTATTATACTGTCAGATCTTGGTTTGGACGTTACATTACGGATTTGCATGTCAGCGGTAATAAAATTTGTACCAGTATTTACATAGTAACTAAGCACAAGGAGTACATACTACTGAGGCAAGGATACAAGATTATAGTAGACACCTTACAATAAATCTTTGCTGAACAAAGAGGACACCAGAGTACTTGTTGGTTTGCAGGTAGGGACTTAACTGCACGTCAGAGTTGAATATGTCAGATCCAAGTAGGTGGTGAACTCAAGTGCAGCCCTAGAATAAGTCTTAACTACAATTAATACCTTCGGTTTGCCATTAATGTAGAATCAAATTCTTTTACGAAGCACTGATTTTCTGATTAATAGACTTGTAATCAATAGAATGATTCACAGTTTTTTCATATTCATAATAAACTATCCACATTATTTCTGGGTAATCTGAATTTCAGATTGTAATGGTTGGTTATCCTTAGTGCTTACGTCACATAACAATTTTATTTGTTTCAAACATTACATAAACTACATCTCTGCCTTAAAAACGCTATCTGCTATCCTAACTATATTCTTCGCTCACATGCATTGCCATGTTGTTTTGCTTTCACAAATTGTGTAGCAAATATATATATTAGGGATGGCAAATAAATCGAGACTTTCAGACTCCAAATCCGGATTTTTTCAAATCCTTCCGTAGTATTAATGTATAAAATTATTATTCGGAATATGTTGCAAATCCACTTTGTAGTAACGTTATTTCGGTTACAGGAAGACCAAGATGTTTCTAAATTACAAGAACTGATTGTTTTTCACTTCATCGGATGAGAAAATGTTTACATAAAAGAACAAAAACATATTGAATTTCGGTCTGAGAGTGGTTTATAACTAAACATACTTGGATAATAAAAAGTGATCTCTAGAGATGAGATTCCGATGCTTTACGGATGTAATTAATTCTTTAAAATTGAAATATCGATTTCTCACCCTTTTAGAGTTGTTCACAATGCATCGCGAATATTAGTCAAGAAAGCAAAGACGATGCGCTGCTGTGAAGTTAACCGCGTTTAGTTAAAAATGACAACCGGTATTTTTTTTTTTCAAAGATCAAAAAATCACTGTACAGTGCATAGTTTCAATTTTCAAGAAATAGTAATTTAAGTTAAAAAGCGACAAAATAGCATATTAATGCTTGTAAAATTGGAATATAGCTTGGCCGTTATAATTCAGAACCAGTGAAAGCTTTAGGTAGGTGGCGCCGTAGCCTGAGCGGTTGTATCGGATTTCAGAACAATAGGACCTATGTTTCTATCCTTAGGGACCTTCTTATTGACAAGTCAGTTGGCTTGAACAAACTTGTCCTGTTTCGTTTTGGTCCTATTTTAGCGAATATGTTGTCAACTACACACAAATTTTCCTCAGTGCACATCGAATGTTCTTCAGATTCGAAAGACCAAAATTTCATTTAAAAGGAGCGAAAAGGTTCCAAATTGAGTAGTTTCCATTTTCAAAATATAAAATAATCATCTAAATGAGGTTTGAATGTGGTCGCGATGAATTTGTTTCTTTATTCCTTTGATTTCAGTAAAGCATAACATTAACGCCTGTACATAAACAAAGAATACAATCTTTAGTTTCGTTCATGATAATGATAACAGAACCTGACCGAGTGCTGCGGACACTTGCACAATATCCATACATAAATATGGAAATTGTAGTTACTTGAAATAGCAATTTGATCAGCATGAGAGTGTTGACTGCAAGAAACAAATCGAAAGAACATATTGCTTGCGATACATTATGAAGAGGTTACTAGATTTAAAAGGATACATTTCGGGTTTGTCAGTAACTGAATTCTCGAAGTAAAGCAGTATTATATGAAAGTAAGAGACGTTTATTACTTTAACAAACGCAGGTTGTTTCATCATATGCCGTATTCTCTGAGTTAGTGAATTCCATTTCGCTCTATCTGCTGGCAGTACGAAATCTTTAACGTGAGTGAGGTTATCAGTAGAAAATCCACAAGTTTTAATCCTCAAGCTCAGACTCCTAATCTAAGGAAGGACGAAAATCCTAGCAGAACTTGTTTTTTCTTTTGTAATGGAGGTACTTTCTGTAAGCCGATAACGCTGAGAAGACGGGGAGTGAAGTAGCAGGATGACATGTGGAGAAGCCCTTAAGTTTTAATCTTCTGTACTTCGCCCTTTTTCTTGACTACTCGACGAAAAGAGAGAATAGAACGTTAAAAGAAATGTCATACGCTTCAACGGAAATAAGACTTGAGATCGTTTAGTTTCTCATATAATTGGAGAATACAGGTCTGAACCACATCGTAGACATTTCCGCAATCTGATTTCAGCAATGGGGTTGAAAGATTCGGTCTACATTTTGTAGCGACAGATAAGTACAAACATCCATACAAATCACATAAGTTATTTTGAGGCAGATATCGGGCAAAGCAGTGTCCACAGCAATTCAGATTGGCTTTTGTTGTAACATATTTAATTGATACATGGAGTCAGTGGTACCGGTACTTAATCTGTTCAAAGACGTATTAGGCTACTTTAATAATTCTACTCGTCTTCTGTTAACATGAAATCAGAATAAGGTGTA
>JAGDQP010017872.1:11646-37670 GCA_022664845.1 Lepisma saccharinum | reverse complement strand
CTCTATCATTGAGGTACCGCGACCCTAAATTCAAATCTTGTTCGTATCACTACAGCAAAAACATATAAGGTAAGTGTACCAATTATGACCCACCCCTAGATTTCTGCACCTTTCCGTTGGTGCTACTAGATGTTACTGTAAACTACTGTATATCCTCGTGACAATTCATATTTGTGCGATTCAGTTGTTTGCAAGTGCCGTGAGCGGCTGCAGCTTTTGTTGAAATGGCATATTCAGCACGAAAATATTTTGCTGTTATTTTAGGAAGTTAAGTAATGTTTCGTTTCAGTATCTATTATTGAAAACCCAATCAGTATAATGTATGAATAATGTAGCTATGTGAGCATACGTGAACTTAAAATGTGTGTGTGACGCAATGTATTGCATTGTGTAACTAGCAGGCGCCAGAAAAAGTGAAGAGGTCAATAGTGCGCAATATGGCCCACCGTCATATTGAGCAAAATGCAGTCATAACTGCTTAAAATGAAAGAATTGGGTATTTGAAATGTTTGTACTGCACTCATCGTCATCATGTTTAGTAATTAAAACGAAGGTAATGTCAGGTAATAAGGAAGCTATCAATTCCAGTACAAAGAATAAGAAAATTAAAAACAAAACAAGTTTTAAAACGACCTAAATTTCAGCATCTGCTTCTAATAGTCCTGAAGACCGACACTCAGTTGCTCCAAGTCTTGTGAATCTTGGTTTTGTTACCTTAGTCAGACAGACAGGGTTGCAGACATGAGCCTTTGGGGTGTCGTAGCGCAAATATGTTCATGAGTGTGTTGGAATCACCGCTAAAGATCACGGGCCATTTCTTTGTCCCTTATGTGAGACGTGCCTTTCTAAACTTCTTGGTTTGTGTTACACTTCTTGTTCATTCGTATTTTTTCTTCTTGTATATTTTCATTTGTTTTTAACAAATTTTGGCATTTTGTATTAATACAATATTCTTGGTTTTGCAATGGCCTATAAATTGTGTATGCTTGTAGTGTATATATCTCAGTATGTAGCATATATGAGTATTACAGAAAGATTACACATTACTTTTGCCATACGCTCTTGTTTACTATAGCGGGCCATATTGGGCACACCAGGTTCCCAATATGGCCCACTGGCAACATTTTAGTTTTCGTTTTATTACATTTGTATGTGTCCTTTCTAGGAAGCAGATCTTTTTTTATTTGTTCAAATAGTCTCCGAACTTGATGGTTCAGTCGATTCGCACGAATAAATAGTTTTTCTTAGTGAAAAAAATAAAAAAATCACCAAAGTTAAGGTATGTCATATTCGGACCCCCTACCTTAGTACTCAAGTCATAGGTGAGAAACATAAATGTTAAATCCTTGTTTATGTCAGGTTTACATAAACTAATATGTAAATTTCACATACAGGAATTCTGCTATGAGTTTCGGTTTGGAGCGGTGTAAAATATAGTTCTGTAGGATTTCTACAGATTTTTAACCTTAAAAAATTAAGTTGGGGAGCGTGCTCAAGAATCTGTGGGGGGGGGGGTGACATCATTACTAAAGAGTTGGGCAGAATCACATACACGTACTGTAAATTTGTCTGTGATTGTTTTCGTTAAATTATTGCCATTTTCTAAGAAAAATAATCTTTAAATCTGATTTCCTTCAAAAGAAAACTTGATTTATGATATTAGAACGTTTCATTGTTCATTTTAAAAGAAAATATACATATAATGTATTACTACTACTTTTTCTGCATTTCTCCTCCTCCTTCCTATTGTGAAGCTTAACATGAGGCAGATACTGAAGCTGTTTCCAAGAACGAACAATTCCGCATAGAGAAAATAACTCGAAAATATCAACGGTAAACTTATTAGTACAGTATTAGCATTCACGACTAGCAAGGATTCGTTCAGACTGTGTATGGCTTTAAATCCCAAGGTTAGTACCATCCATGCCACAGAACAAAGAGGATAAACAAACAAATAACAGAAAAGCTGTTCAAGTGCGATGAACCAACCGATACATAAAAGAAACTCAATGATGTTTCTCCGTTCGCATCAAGGCGAAAAGCATTTACAAGACATCAAGAACAACGACATCACTAAACAGGTTAAATACAGCAGACAACAACAAGTCCTGATTTTCTTTATCTAAAACATAAACAACGATGAGTCCTCAAACTTTGTTTAAATTTGTAGACCTTTAGGCAACTTTTAGGAGGAGATAGGAGTATCAATGCCTCCACAACTTCGTGATATTCTTGCAGACGGTATCTATCCTTTACAACAAAATATGTATAATAGATATGTGTTAAATACATACTAGACATCTAATAGATATCTAAAATAAAATAAAGATAGATAACATATATTAGACGTATAATAGATCTATACCTTTATACGTATAACATATGTATAATGCGTACCTACCCGGATTTTTCACATATATTTGCTAGATATTCGTTACCGCGTGTAGTGTTGCTCTCCTCACTTCCACCAATTTTTCGAATCTTGCAAATTCTTTCTAAAGTCTTTTTCGATATATCGATAACTCACGCCGGCCGCGTAGCAGTGCAGTCTACGGCGGTAGGCCAACGACTCGAAGGTACCGGTTCAAGTCCCGGCAGGGGCATGGGTGTGGATTTTAATGGCTAAAGGGCGAATCGTGATGTGCCGAAGTCCAAAGTTACTAGACTGGTCCATATAAAAAGATTTTTTTTTTAATATCGATAACCCCTCTTTGAATAATCGATGTATACACACCAACGTGGTCCAGAGAACATTGCCCTTAAACATAGGCAAAATATGTAAGATATCATAACTCATAGACGCACAGAAGATATTAGCCGATAGGCGTACGTGATATTTTGTTTAGCTGTCTATAAGACGTATAGTAGATATCGCAGATAGATCTTAGATGTCGTTTGTCTAAGATTGTTTTCTAGATGTAGTTTGGATATCTAATCTACATCTCTAGGAGGTCTAGGGTTTTCGGAGGCAGGGGCTCCAAGATTAGTATAGATACGAATAGTACATAAAATGTACATTATGTTTAAAATTATATTAATTTTACCTAGAAACCGGAATTTCGGTGGGATCAGGACCCTACGGACTCGTAAATGCGCCCCTGCTCCATTAGTTCCATTTCAGAGAGAAAATGAGAGTATAAGAGTTTAAGAAATAGTAACATGTGCGCCGCTTTAGGCGAGATGAAACTTACTGTTTCTTAAACTCTTATACTCTCATTTTCTCTCTGAGGACCTTCTACATATAGATAATCGCTCCCGAGTGGTGTTTCTTTCACAAAAACCTTTCCGAGAAAGTATTTGTATTTTACGGGGTATAGTTTTGTATATCTCCGGAAAGGCGCACTAAATTCCATGTGGTTGAGAACTTTTCGGGTTTCTCTTATTTGAATTTTATTTATGACATTTAGGCATCTAAGGCTCAGACCTGGATAGGAAAGGTGAAAGGATTCGAGGAGATGTCGGCCAGGGGCTATGTTGAAGGTACCATACCAGCATTTGCCTGATGTGACAGAAAAACACTGGGAAAACCTCAGTCAGGAAGGGCGACTGCTGGGATCGAACCCACGACCCCCTGAATGCTACGCCAATGTCTACCACTGAACTACGGCGAATCGGTTTTTCTGGGGTGTTTTTCGTGTTCTCAAGAAAGAGAGTCATCTTCCATAAAGAAACATGCTTCCGAGAATAATTTGTACACTTTCACTCAAAAACTAATATGTTTTAAGAACCATATTCTAACAAGAAAACTGTCTAACAAGCATATGCAGAATCCTACTACGACATCTCGCAAACTGAAGGCATACAGGCAATATTCTTTTGCCAAGATCAACTTGAAAGTTGTAAGTACAAAGTGAAATCACTTGCTGTTTCTTTTTAGCTTTCTGAAATTCGGATTCAAGTAGGCTTTTCAGTTACTCAAGAGTGTCACAGTAAAATTTAATACATGACAAAAATGTAATATCAACAATTCTTACTGTTTTATTCATAAAAATAGAGGTAAATTGATGATATTGAACATTTAAAATTCTGGCAAAAGCTAATAAATTGCACTTGGTTCATAGGATGGTTTCGGAGATTTGATAATTGAAGCGTATGCGTGAAGGAACGTCTATGTTATATTTTGCCTGTATTGAGAAAAACGGGAAAGAAGTTGAAACTTGTCCGCAGAGAGGTGTGGCGTTGAATGATGTCACACAAGGTCTATCCGAATCCACCATTTTGCACCCTTGATTGTGCCGTTATACCGTTCGATGCGCCATTGATGCTATCCGAATTGAGGGCGTAATGAAGAGTGTGTATCGACGGCACATCTAGTGCACGCTTGGATGTCCGTATACACCGTTTGTGCGGCTAGAAGCCATATTTGAAAAAAGAAGAAAGTGTTGATTTGGTGCTATATTAAATGTGTGTGTGCGTTATGTTTTTTTTTTTACGTTAATCATTCCTATTCCTAGTCGTAATATAAATATTGTCTGTGATGATAGTTCGATGACTATCCGTTAATAAATGCAATCGTTTGTGGAAACCAGTTGCTATGACTTACGGTGATTTGTGGTTCACGCTATACGTTTCAGATGAGTTTTATTATAAATATTGAGCAAATTTAACTTTGGGGGGCCCAAAAGTGTAATATTTACTAGAGAAATGTAGTTTCTAATGCGTGCGGAAGAGTTGAAACGCAAAATAAAACAGTTTCGAATCATTGAAGGAGTGTGAGATGCGATTAAAAGAGTGGAAAGTACGTTGGAATGTTAAAGGCAATGTGTAATATCTATTTAAAATATTTCACGTTACTTTTCTCAAACCAGTTTTTGCTCTTTCGACATTTAGTCCGTGATTTTGTAGCAAAAATACCTTCCATTCATACCACCAAGTGACGCCATTCATACGACTCCGCATGTGCTATCTTTGTCATCTGTTGACAAACTGGAGTGGGTATTTAACGAAATAATGATGACACGTGGGTTTTCATAATAATTTATGAATTGCTGGTTGTCGCTAGGTTTTATAGAAGTGTCTTTTTATATTTTATTTTGAAGTGAATGACTTGTAGAGAATGTACATATGTCTGAATAGCTGGCGCAACTTAGGATCCCAAAAGTAAAGTTTACCCTAAATAATAGGGATACATTTATCCCTTACGGAAGCAACTTAACCTTTTTACACATGTATTTTAACTTCGTACACATGAATTAAAATAACGTAATGTTATGTATAGTGCGGGTCAGGCAATGTAACCTATCACGGAGCTGCTCTATTGAAATCACTTCAGGACCGTTGTACTTTTAACTTTTTCGTATTTGATGAAGTCTAACCAAACCTTGCTTTAACGTAGCGTATTGAGTCTCCAGCCAGAAATTGAAAGACATGAAATTGCATGAACAAGTTGTGGGTTATGAAGTGATTATAATGGAGTACACCCCTGAACAAATTGCTCTCGTTATGTGAAGTTTGCATCACGTTCTCAGCGTTAACGTACTTAATAAGAAACGGTATTATTGAATTTTGTACACGGTAGAAAAACAGCATGGATAAATTTACAAATTAATCTAAACCTCATGCCAACAATAGCATGTAGACATATAAGAAAATGAAAGTAGGTGTTTCTGGAGTAAATGGATGATCCGCTCGTGCACATCTTGCCAGGTTACAACTTCAGGTTACGTTAAATTTGATAATGTTGAAAATAACAAAAAATCTGACCGAGTACTTTCGGAATATTAAATCCACTCATGGGAGCAAATCCACTTTAGGGTAAGCATGCTTCAAAAAAACTTTCCCTAACCTAGTGTAATCAAGATTAATGAAAACTAGATTAAATTAACCTGTTACCCTAACGTGAGAAATTTAAACAACAACGAAAGGAACTAAGAGTAAAAAAGTTCAGGGGTTACGATAAATGGTCCACGATGGTATAATTAATGTGATTGTTTTTTTTTACATGTACAAGGCCGCAGATGGGAATAAAAAACATTATTTACTCTTTCGAAAGTAACTTTACCTAACTTGAATACAATATTGTATCGGGCCGACCGGTTATCATAGCCCTTACCAAAAAAAAGTCGAGAAACATGCTTAGTAGAATTTGTAATAGGCGTCTTACGAGATATTTTTAGTGCTGTGCTTAGGGGTTATCTACACAGTAATTAGGAACGCCTTAGAGATATGTCCACGACCTGCTACCTGATTAATTTAAATTTATTTAGAGTCTTTAGACAACTACAGGGATAGGTGAGGGACTTGACCACAGGTGACCTAATTTCAAGGTATCATCCTGCCATTTGCCTGGTACGACAAGAAATCACGGGAACACCTCAGGGACGATGTTCGGCCACAGGTATCGAACCCGGATCTACCGAATGCAGATATCTGTTTGAATTGCTGTCCTAGAATATCTACTTTCGCGCCTTCACGTGTGTTTCTATGTTCAGGTGGGCATAACAACATTCTTTTTTTTTTTTTAATTAATACATTAAGATTTTACAAACCGTGACAACAGAAGTGTGTGGATTTGACATGTCACCTAGGGTACTGCCACATCGATAGAGGGGTCACCCCCTCACTTTGTTTAATTACAACTTAAAATGTTTACTGTTAAAATTGATCCTTAAAAATTCTACTTACAACCCCCTCCCCCATTTGCCTTTGTAGAAATCCAATAAGATGCAGCATATTTTCAGAGATCATCCTTTGAAAAAAAAAAAATCTTTTCTCACGATCTGCATTTGGTAAACTGTTATAACATTTTTTAATAACTTTCTAAGTTTAACATTTTACTTTCCTCGACTTGAGCCAAAGTTGCCAAAAGGCCTTAAATAAAAATTAAATTCTCATTTCTTTGGCATACGAACTTCAAGATTCATGCATGTACCTTGCGTCCATTAGGTATTCAACTGTTATTACTCTAGTGCCATCTACCGTTCGAAATCGGACAACGGAGTACAACGGGACGATGCAGATAGTACACTTGACGGTACACCGTTGGAATCGGATACAAGGAGAGACTTTTGCTCCGTCCATCCAACATACTGTTTAAAACGGCTACTTTAGGAACGATAGCAGTAACTTCTATTTTAAAATATCTGTTAGAAAGTAGCAGTTTAGAAAAATCCTTTCTAAATGAGAGTTATTTGTTCCCAGCTTAAAAAAAAACAGTGGGAAAAGCACCATTTTAGACTAACTTATTTTAAGTAGCTTGCTAAATAGTAGAGTGATAGACTGCCGTTAGGACTTGGTAGAGTAGTTCATATTATAACTGTCGGAAAACTATTATACGTAATTATCGTAGCTTTTAGAGATTCAGTTATATATTCTCTTCGCGAACAGTTAGTATAAATATGATTAAAATTAATAGTTAGATGAAATTCCCTCGGCTATAAATGAGAACTATTTGACAGTACAAACGAGCAAACTAATAAAAATACATATTGCGTAATAATTGCTTCGGGTTAAATTTACTTATGAGCTTTTAGCATCATTGACTCAGATAGGGATGAATTAGGTAGAAGATAAGGAAAGTTCCAGCTAGAGACTGACTTACCGTAACATCATTGTTCGATTTGTACAATTTCCAGAAAGGAGAAAGAATTAGTGAGACATGTATTAAAAGATCGTCCATATCCCAGGCGATATTCCCTGGATCTGTTTACAGATCCAGGGAAGATTTTACAGAGAGGGGGGAAATTCATCCCAACCATCCTCTGCTAGAAATCGAACACCGTGTAACATCGCGGCATATTCCTGGAGAATCTGAGGGAGAACCTGGGAAACTTCGACTGCGGGCTTCGAATTTGAATATTTTATTTATGGCCTTCAGACATCTAAGACTCAGGGCTGGATAGGGAAGGGGAAAGGATACGGGAAGGTGTCAGCCAGGGTTTAAGTTGAAGGTGCCATCCCGCATTGTCCTGGTGTGACAGGAAGACCCCTGAAAAACTCAGTAAGAACGGTCGGTCGCTAGGATTGATCCTATGACACCCCGAACGCTAAGCCAACGCTCTACTACTGACAGTGAGCTGCGGGCTTCAAACCTATCCATAACCGATCCGAAGGCCGCGACATTACTTCCGTGCCCAAAATATTATAATACGGTATAATGAAACAAACATGAGGAAAGTACTTTACTGTTTGTTTCTACTGTAATGGATAGACAAAGAAGATGACTACTCGTTCGGAATAGATCGTATCGCCTCAGAATTCGATACCAGAACCAATTGTTACCGTTGCCATGAATTAGAGTCAATCGGGTGGTCAGCAAAAAAAAAAAAAAAAAACGAACCTGCATTAACCTAATCTAGCCTAACCAAGAGTTAGTGAACTTTATATAATTTGAAAATGCGTACATGTATAAGAAACGAAAGTTATTTTAAAAAAAACATTAACTTGCCAAGAACCGAGCTCGGGTCATCAGATTAGCTGTTCGATGCAGTAGCCACAGCGCCAAGCAGGTACTTGCTCGCATTGGGGGGGGGGGGTGTCAGTGTTCTTTACGGTCTACGGAGCATTGCTTCATGACTCGGCCATGAGTAAAAATATATGGCGTTACGCGGCCAATATTTCCTTCCCAGAATGATTTCTAGGAATAGAAAATTAAGTAACAGCTTGCACCTTTTTTCATCGGTGTGCTGTTATTATACCTTTCGCGAAGTTTGGAGAAAAGTAGAAGAAGGAGTAGGGGCTACTTCTCATCTGTCGTAGCAGTGATAGCAATTTAGCCAAAGTAGCAGTAGAAAAATAGCTGGTACGCTATTTTTGCCCATCCCTACTGTTTAAGCGTGCACTCAGTCACGGGAAGAGCATGTAACATAGACTTTTGTTCCACAATTTTTCTAATGCATTCGCTCCAGAAATTTCTTAATACTGAGGCTATTTGTTGCAATATGCTCAAACCAAGTACATATACATATAAAGGACACATCAGAGACATTTGTTTCATAAATAACTCCATTTTCACCAAAATGTCACATAGACATTTGTTCGCGCATACGCCTCAATTAATATGAGGCACCCAATAAAGTTATGTGGACTTTTTCGTGGTCGAACTGCACAAACTCCCCACACCCTTCGGAAGTGAGAAACGTGAAAGGAAGATAACGTGTTAGTGAATGTTTCGTCGTGTAGCCGGCTGGTAGTAGTCATCAGATCACCATTAAACAGAGACGTCGGGTCTTTACCTAACGTGGGGGTCCAAACAGCATTATACTGGTCTCTCTATGCTGTACGAGCTTAAACTGGGAACGAACGCTAGTGCAACGGGGAGAACAATATGCTAGGTATTCGGTAGGAATTATGTAAATTAGTGGACAGTACAACTGTACAACGGTAGTTTGACAAATTTAAGGACATGGATGAAGCCGTCCAAGACGCGCCACGGAGAGAAGTCCACAGCAAGGCACTCAATGCATTGAGACCAGTGTGCGAATTGTCGGGGAAGATGAGGGGAAAATACCCCCTGTGAGTTTGCATGTTTACGCATGTATAATAGTAGAGTCATCACGTTATTTTCTTATCAACATTTCATCCCCTTGTAAAAAACATCCTTAATTCGCACACTGAGACCGATAATGGCTTAATATGTGAATTGCAGCACGGAAACCATTCCACAGCACCTCCATCAGCTTGGGGGAAAGTATACAGTAAAGTGAAACAATGACTATGAGCTGAGTGCGTCTCAGAGAGCGACTCGAGGAAATCGCTGTGTCGTCACGGTAAGAATCCGTTACTGGAGAAAGTGCTGACCTGCGATAAGAAGTGGGTTGTTTTCGGTACTCCACGGCCGGCACTATATGAACCCCCTCCCAAACAACCAAAACCACCACTGCATCAACAGGAATTTGAATTTGGGTGAATTACTCAGGGTATCGTGCATCGGGAAGTGCTGCCACCTGTCCAGACAATCAATGCAACTGTTTACTCGCAGCATTTGCAACGTGTGCATGAAAACTGAAAACCGTGGAGCCAGTGCTTGTAAAACACAAACGCTTGTGTCATTTTGTCACTGTACTGTGTTATAGGTCAACGCAAAGCCGTATATCGCCACAGTCACCCGTGACTTGGTTGGGAAACACTAATGCATCCCCCATATTCCCCTGACATTGAACCTTCGGATTACCATTTGTTCCATTCGTTAGGCAACCATCTTCAAGGACGACGGTTCCGGACCGAGGTGATGCACGCACTAGATGACTTCATTGGTTCACGTTCCACTGAGTTCTACCACCGTGGGATTCATACTCTGCTCGAGTCTTGCAGATAGATCATGGCTGCTGAAGGGGACTATTTCTCGATTTTCTAGTCACATCTTACTTCGTTTTGAGAATATTCTCTCGAGGAGCCATTTTTGCTTTACATTCATAATGTGTATTTCAAGTCACGTAAAGAAGTAAGTCTTATACGAAAGTGATTTTGTAAGAGCTCAGGATTTTATAGAACTACCTCATATTTAACTTTATAGGCACTTCGAGACATTTCAGGTATAGACGTATATTAAAGTAGAAGGTTAAAGCAATTACCTTCTATCATTAGAAGTACAATTATGTGGAAGAAAACGTATTCGTATCAGGTATTGCATCACAAGCTAATCCACAACTAGTTTATAACTACTTATTGGCGAGACAATGAAAAGCTAGTTTAAAAAGAGAATTATATGCTAGCGCTAGTCATGTGCAGATTGCGTCATCCACTACTTCACAAAGACACCTGAATTTTCTATGCAGTTAGTAATTAGTGTAGTTACAATAATTCTCATGCTGCATTTCACATAGTATTTAACAAAGCTATTAAAGTATATTTTTCTTGCTTATTATAATTTCTTTTAAAATCCGTGAGAATTATTGTGTGATCTTTTGACATGATGACGTAAGTCACATCATATCATATTTCATTTAAGTACGAGCTTCCATCGAAAGGATATATAAAAAAGAGTCCAGGACCGCTACTCTAGATAACAGGTAAACCTATCCCCTGTGCGATATGCACGCACTGTGAACGGTGCATGGGGATGTGGAGGTAGCGCTTCACATATTCTCGACCTAAGGTACGAAGTGAGGTGGGGTGGTCAGTCTCACGCTCGACCGCCTTTACCTTCCCAAGGTGCCCAGGAGTACCAAGGACACTCTGGTACTCAATTTGATAGGAGGCTGAGTGCAACTCAGAGCGCCGGGTATGGAAAGACTGAAGAAAGGTCTCCAGCGTCCTGGTCGGGATTTGAACCAGGGCTGCCTGATTCGTAGTCAGACGCTCTACCACCTGCGCCAGGACAACTCCTCTACTCTAGATAACATCCCCATATTCGCTTAGTAGGACCGCGGTATATTCTGGGAAAATGTCTTAGGAAAACTGCACTATGAAAGATCTGAACTTACTCCGTCCCCTATATATAGTACCGCCACTTTTCCTGTAGTTTCATTCATGGTGTGTGCGGAGTAAAGCTTATAACTCGAAGATCCATGGGCAAGTTGAACCGATGTTGGTTTGCTATTGCCTTAAATTGATGGGAATGATGTCCGGAGTACGAGTAAGGAGCACTCTGAAGCACTGTGGATTATGATCAATAAGGGTCCATCGGGAATCGAATCTGGAAACCCGTCATTACAAGGCGATGAGTAAAATTGACTCATCCGCCGCGCCGGGGACATACAGTAAGAATTCGGGAGCTCCAAAAGACAAATAGTTAAGTTCACTTACGATTGATACCCTATAGGAAATGGGGAAGGTTAGAGCGTTCAGAAAGCTCATTCGTAAAAACGACCAGAACGCCCACGAAAACGGTCAAAACGCCCTAACGCAGAAACGGTCAGAACGCACACCGATCTGATTGCCCAAACGTAAAACCAATGATAAGTCCTGGGGCTGCCCGAAGGAAATTCCTACCCCAAAGATTAAAAATAAGAATGCAATTTTTATTCACATCACATGAAAGGAAGTATAAATGAAGAGAAGAGAGAGAAGACACTCTCCTACACACAAGAGAAAAGAAATTCTGATGGAATTACAGGGCCCGGGTTTCGATCTACAATGATCTGGAGGTTATTTTTTTAATGGCGATAAGACGCTTCAGAAAATAAGCTCTTTATATGTGGAAAGCAGAAACACACCGGATAGTAAAATCTTACTTTATTTCAAGTGATATGGATAAAAATTGAAAATTATAATATGGAAATGCTAAAGATCTCCCAGAGGTGAATTTCAATCTCCGGGTTAGGAATTTCTCCCCGGATCTTCCCCAGGATTCATCACTGATTTTCCATTTGGACAACCGGCTCGGTGGACGTTCTGGCCAATGTTACGAGTAGGCGTTCTAACCTAGATTTCAAGAAAGAAAAATCATGGAGGATGAACCGAGAATGAACTGAATTACAAAGAAAATAGTATATTCGAGGGGTAAATCCAGTTTAGAGTAAGCATGGTCGAACATACCACACCTAATATAATCTAGCCTAAGCTAAACTAACCTTAATTTATCTCAAATTATCTGACCTAACAAATTTTAAATAAAACAAGAAACAGGAAGAACAATATGAGAATCGATGAGAAAGTGTAGAAGAACCATGTTTTATATATGAAATAGTTCCTAAATTCTGTACATTTTCGGAGCAAAAATGAATGAACCGTACTTATTGGGGCACAATGCGAACAGAATAATGTGCTAAAAGTACGAAAGACGTAATAAACTTCCAACATTTCTTGAACACATCACTTACATTTCTCGAATACAGAACTAAGAGATATTCAGAAGACATGTGTACTAAAGGTGAAAAGTAAGTGTATTTTTCTTCTGAAACTGTGAGAGATGAATTTATACAGTTTGGTTCTCTCGGGCTAGTGCTCAAGTGCCTGCAATTTTGGCATGGTAATTGACGTGTCGTGTTTCGAGTCACGCCTTAATGTGCCTGTAGCCATACCAGTTTATTTTCAAAGTCTATGAAAATGTTATCCTGGTGTATAAAATGTCATTTCGAAATTATGTTTTAATGATACCAGGGTAGTTTATTACTGAATTGAAGTTGTTAAGTTGGTCAATTTAAATATATATGGGCTGAACAGGCAGCTACGAAGTAAGCCTTTCACAAGCCTTAGACATGACGTCACCGAGAAGCGCTCTTTCCACAAGCAAAGAGATGAGGAAGATATCAGTGGGGGTCTAAGTCTATGTGGCACACGGCATTCGTTTTGTGAGACTGAGGAAAATCTTGGAAAACTTTAGTCACCAAGGCAGGCACAAACCTGTGTATCTTCCGAGTTCCGACATCCACGACAATACCCACAAAGCCACGGGAGTGGAGTGACGTCCTTACGATACTGTCCGGAGGAAATGATTTTTAAGAAAATCATTTGTAATAAGTAAATTAACGTCATGACTACGTCACAGGGTTACATAATCCATTACAAACACTTCTAGGAATCATAATACTCAAAGAGAAGATCAATTACGGACCATTAATTATTTTGTTTGTGTTTCTCCTTCATCTGGCCATGTGTAATGGTTTTATTCGCTTAGTCATTCTTTAAATGTAATGCTCAAATGTTTCTCAAGGGCAAGAGTTCAATGGCGAGGCCAGTGTGACTGGCAAAGGTAAAATTAATTTGCATACTGTTTTCGAGTAGATTCACAACCCAAGCATAAAAGAACCTTACTCAATAACTCTGTCTTAGACCAGAAGATAAGTAATTGATAAAATTTACTCATTAGTTGGAATTGCTTTTGGGCCAATTAGATAAGGCATTGATAAAATAAATATTCATTATTTGGAATTTGCTTGAACCAAGTAGATAAGGAATTGGATATTTATCCATTAATTGAAATAATGCCTTAGACCAGGTAGATAAACAATTCAATATTTGGAATTAGTTTTGGAGAAGATGGTTACGAAGAATTTACTAACAAAATTTATTCATCTTCTTGAACTATTCATTTCAATGTTCCGAGTTATTAAAAAGTAAGAAATAGGTATATGAAACTTACCTTGACATTAACTCAAGCATGTCAATCAAAATAGTTAGAAAAGGATCTTGAAGTGTGACCTACATTTTACGTCTCCCAGAATGACTTAGAAGCGTTTTGTCCATGTATGATCTCAGGAACCTCCAACGGCATAAATTAATGTTTCCAATCCGATGCATTTTCTCAGGGTGTTATTTATCACCAAATGATGTAGGGGATAAATTAATGCACAAGCATATCTGCACCTATTGAATTGGACATAAATAGACTGGATTTCCCTCCCTACAAGAAAACAAGTAAGGTAGGTAGCAGGGAAAATACACGAGGTGTGAGGGAATTTTCCCGCTACAAATATTTCTCGGTGCTCTCTCCTCACAGTTTGTTGTGCTGTGGTTTGCACATACGTTGAAGAAACTACCCTAGCAGCGCATCGTTAACGGACAGACATCGGGCCTATGCTCGACCAATATGGCGGATACTTAACTTGGTTGGCGTTCTGACTAAATACCGATCTACATTGGCGTGGTACGATGTTCCTACATTCAAAACTATTCCTGAAACATGAGAATGGTTTGTACTTCCTCCAGAATACGTGCAAAAATCGTGGTAGATTAAATAATTAGAAATTTTACTGTTTCAAGATGTCATTGAAGATGTATAAAAACTTCAACATATTTGACGCATTATTCTTCATAGAAGAATCTGTGGCTAAGTGCACTGTAAAAATAGAAGACACAACGTTCATCCAAAAAATTGAGGCAGCTGAGCTACCTCCACTTTTTGGATTAACCTACATTCAGCCAGTTTTCCGTTGAACGTTTTACTTTCTGTAAAATTTCAAAATGCGTATCTATTTATATACGATTGTTCCATTCTTCCAACGTATTTCATTCAAGCAGAGCATTTTTAAAGGACAAAAGAATAAAAGGTAATATTCCTTTAATATTAAAAATGAGTTAAAGTGGTCGGGTTTCGATCCAGGGTCCACAAGCACGCTGGTCAGACGCTCTTGTCACTTTTTTTAAAAATAATAACAATTTATTAAACTCAAAAGTATACAACAATAATTAGGGATCTCTCCTGTGCCGAAAAAGTCGATTGTTAGGAACCTTCTATTGTTGAGAAAAAAGGGCTGATACTGGTTCCAACCTTTACCTTATTTGACACCACTTAGCTACGAAGGCAGTTGGTGTTTATGGCTTTCCGAGTGATTTCTATAGCTAGGGTTTTACTGCGAAGGAGGTTAGTCATTAACATGTTGTTTTTTTATTTTAATACGAGGAATGTCTCGTGAAAAAAGGAGAGATACGTTTGCTACAGTGTAAAGATTTATACCTAACTTAATTTCTCTTTCCGCCAATGCAATCCTTGCCGTTCTCGGTCCACCAATGAACTGTTTACTGTTCACAGTGTAAAGGCAATATAAACACTCAAAATGGCAGGCAAGGCGTTCAGTGACAAGCAAGTAACGTTACTCCTGTTACTGGATTATAAAATATCCAACTAAGGTTTGAACTTCATTCACAAATGTACGTAACCTTAAAATTGCCTGTTTAGCTTACACTTCGATTAGAAAATGGCCGAGTTTTAAGCGTAAAATAAGTTGAACGTTCACGGACAAATCACTTTGGCCAGTTTCAACCCATTTTCAGTTAACGTTAAGCTATTACAAAGAAAATGTTTAACTTTAAAATGGAGTTAATTTTACCAATCTTTCCACTAAAAGGCACTATATCCACATTTAAGAGTAAATACAACAAAACGCTAATTTTCGACTTTTGTTTCTCCATAAAGCGGAGTAACTTACATCCATTTCGAGTTTCCACTTTTTACAGTGTGAATAAGTCAACGGGCAACAAATCACAAGATCGCGGGTTCAAACCCGTTTGCAGACAATAAGAAAATTTTCAACTATAATTGAAAACGAGAAAATAAGACGTGCACAGGTTGTCTACTGAATGTTAATATTCAAATTCCAGGATTTTTCCATCCTTTCCAGGTCTATTTTTTCTTCTCTTTTCAGGTCATTAATTTATAACATTTTACTTCTTGCAAACAAAGAAAGAATGTTTATTTTATCAATTAATAAACGCATATACCAAGCACATACTATTTCTTTTAAGTCATTATAAAACATGAAAAAAATATTTATGTACCAACTAAAATGTATGTTTTCCAGAGATTTTAAACAAGACAAAGTAGAACACTCATTACCAGAAGGAAGTTGAGAAAACTGTGCAATCATACATCAAAATATCTGTATGACTGATATTTTTTAATAAAGTTTCAAAGAATAATTAGTTCATTTATCAGACCCAAAATTTAGGAAATATAATTTACCTTTATGCATGTTTAGTTGAAACTGTTAGCAAAATTTTAGTGAAACTAACCAATGCTCTTTAAATAAATAGTTTAAAATGAGGAATTCATGTACATGTAAAATCCGACTTCGAAACACATTTTATTTCACATGGTAGCATTTTACTACATATTATTCTTGATGGCGAATGCCACTTACTTTATTTACACAAGTGCATGCATTTATACAATGTATTAATTTTTGTTTATTGGTTATTGATTATTAACAGAATAATTCATAGCATTCTTCTTGCAAACAAACAAAGTACCCGACTAAGATAAAGTTTCTAAACACAAAAAATAAAAGCAATTCAATCAATTTAACCTCAGCTATTATGACTCTATTTCCGTCTTTTGGCCGTCGAAGAGATATAAATTAAGTATGACTGTAGTAGTTGTTTCTTTGTGTGAGATTATATTGTATGTGAAGTTTAATATGTATATTTAAGTATGTGGAAAGATGTATGTTAATTATTAACCGAAACACTTGAGTTCCAACTGTAAAACCCACTATTTTAATTTACTCCGCTATCCCTCTTGCTAGACACCAAGAAATTTAAAAAAAGTCTGAGCTACTGCGGCTAAATTGTAGGAACTGGAGTCGAATCTCTGCCATGTAGGTAAAATGTATTTAGGCAATATTTATAAATTCCTGTTCGAGTATAAGAATTATGAAGGGTAAGAATTATAAAAAATATTGTATGTATAGGTAAGCAGAGATGTGTTAAAATTCAAAATGGGTTAATCTTGAATAAGTAAGTGGAATCCTAAGAAAAATATATCTAAGTAAATTACCTGGTTGTAGTATTTATACTATTTCACAAGCAATCAAATCTAACAACAACAAAAACTACAGACACACTTAAATTACATCTCAGCGACGATCTGAAGACGAAGCGAGAGCCCTTCCGAACCTATCCAATTCATACTGAAACAACTCCTTAAGAGGACGACATTAAATACCTTACTTTAAGGTAAGTCATAATAGTTGAAACTGGGTCCTAATTGAAGTTAAGGTAATTTCAAAACTTAGATAAAAATCAGACCCAAAGTACATAAACACATTAACCCAATTAAAACATAAAACACATTATAGTATTGGATAAGAAAAAGATGAAATGAGGACAAAACAGAGAATCAGTTGCGACGGTCCTATCACACTACTGAAGAACAGGTCACCGCTCATATATTCGTGAGTCCTTTGAACGTTGGTCTTGGAAGGATATAGAAACCTGGGAGTCGAACCTGTAGGCTGTATAGCGTGGACCAGTTGCGCTTCTCGAAAGCATCGGGCGTGTATAACATGCACATTGGAATGCCAAGCAGGTCCAAGGGATATTATATTGTACATAAAAATAACTGGCAGGATATAGGAATTAATTCATTAGTCATGGAGCATCTACATATCTCCAGAACTGGTAAACGAGCAGCACTTTTATTAATACATGATACTTCTTACGTCTTCTTCTTCTTCATATGTTTTCCGCAGACGGTTATGCCGTCTCTTCGGTGGTGATTTGTGTGAAAATTTAGATTATTCTATTTATTCGATGGTCTAAGTGATTGCATTATTATCTGGTACGGCTTAGGCTACGTATTGTCTAAAGTGCAGATGCTTTAATTGGCGTGAGTTGGGTAGATATCTGCGGAATGTGCTGGTAGTGGATACAGATTAATGACTTCGAGAGTCAGTGTTGGGTCATCGTTATTGGCTAGACGGTACAGTTCCAGTAAGTGCTGTAGTGGTGAGTGATGATATCTAGGCGCTATGTCTTGTTGGGCTTCGGCATGTATTGTGTCCAGAAGTGTCGGATGAGCTTTTGTCCAGCGTTTAGTGATGTAGTTCAGTCGAAGTTTTTCCAAGTGCTTTAGTATTTCGGGGAAGGTAATTCGATCGTATAGAAGCTGAGTCGGTCTCGGAAGCTTGATACGATATGCAATGCGTAGTGCGTGGCGTTCCAATATACGAAGCCTTTTATAGAAGCGGTTGCCGGCTGTGATCCAAGCGATATTGCCATATACGAGACAGGATCGTAGAAACATTTTGTACGTGTGTATGATTGTGTCAGCTTTGAGTCCCCAAGAAGAGTCGTTTCAGTAGTGATAGTCTGTTTTTGGCTGTTGTACTGAGTTGATTAAGGTGTGGTGTCCAGTTCAATTTAGTATCGAAAATAACTCCTAGGTACTTCGCAGACGCTGCTGGTCTTATGGGTGTGTTGTTAACATGTAGGTTGAGTGCATTTGGATTACGGCGGAGTTTTGTTCGTTTCTCCGGTTGCTGTACTACCAGTGCCTGTGTCTTTAGGGCATTGATGGTAAGACGCCATTTTGTACACCACAGGTGAAATTTGTCTATTGCTGGTTGAAGTAGGCTGTTGATATGTTGTACGTTTCTTCCGCAAGCTAGAAAGGCTGTGTCGTCTGCGAAAGTGAAGGTGTGAACTGGATACGACGGAATTGGCATGTCAGTTACATATAGGATGTATGGTAGCGGTGAGAGAGCAGATCCTTGTGGTACTCCTATGTTTGGAAAAATTGCATGTGAGAGACTGTTGTTTATATTGATGTATGCCATGCGGTTTTTCAGGAAGTGGTAGATGAGACGTACATAGGCTATTGGTAGTTGGAAGTTGTAGAGTTTGTATATAAGACCAGCGTGCCAGACACGATCAAAGGCTTTTTCTAGGTCAAAGAGTAACAGGCAGGATGGTTTGTTGCTATTGTAATGATTTGTTATGATTGTGGCTAGACGCAGCAGGTTATCGGTAATACTATGGTTGGGTCGGAAGCCTGGTGGTAAGGTAGTAGATCATGGTTTCTAAGATGGATATGGAGTCTGCGAACCAGAATACGTTCCAATATCTTGCTTAGTGTAGAGGTAAGTTGGATCGGCCTGTATGATTTTGCGTCTGTCTTATCTTTGCCGTGTTTAGGAAACATTAGTACTTTTGATACCTTCCATTCGACCGGATAGTATCCTGTGCGTAGTATGAAGTTGTAGATTGTAGCCAGTAGCTGGAGCAATATGATTGATGCCTCTTTTATATGCCTGTATGTTATGTTATCAAATCCTGGTGCGGTATTTTTCTTGTGGTTTGTAACTTCTATGATATCTTCGGCAGTGATCAGAGCTGTTAGTGGATGGTTGTTGTTTAGAGTATGGTGGTCACTAATTGTTAGGTGGTTGCGATGAGAGTCGGTCTTTTTCTCAATGTCGCTTGTAAGTCTTGTAGTTAGACCGGGTGCTTCAGGTGTGAATATAGTCTGTAAGCTGTCAGCGAAAATATCTGCTTTCTCTGTATCTGTATTTGGGGCTGAGTCCTCAGTCAAAATTGGATATGTAGGATTGCTGGATTTTCCAATCAGTCTGTTGAAATGCCGCCAGAATTTTGAAGGATCTCTCTCTTCCGCCAGATGGTTGGTTGTAGTGACCCATGAACGTTGTTTGTATGCCCGGATATAGTTTTGAACCATGCGTAGATATTGCCGATGGAGACGCAGTGCTTCGATCGACCTGGAGCGTATGTATTCTCGATATGCATTGCGAGAAAGTTGTATGATATGGAGATATTGTGGAGGTAGTTTCGGTTTGAATAGGTTTATGGTTGTACTAGGTATATTGTCAGTGCTACTTCGTTGTATGGCTGTGGTGAGTGTTGTGATAGTACGGTCGATGGTTTTCAGATCCTGTGGTTCTGTTATTTGTTCCACATATTGTTTGAGGTCAGACTGATATTTTCCCCAGTTTGCCTTAGCATAATTAGGTATTTTACGACTACTAATTGGTGTGGCAATTTGCCGATTTTGTACCTTTAGGTCGACCTTGACTGGGTCGTGATCGCTTCCTATGGAGTCTAGTACGGTGATATTGATGTATGGTGTCAGCGAGGATGATGCTATGATGACATCTGGTGTGGTATTGCTGCATGGTCTGGTAGCTCTGGGTATGTGGCAGAGTTCACCCTGCGTGTGCAGACTAATATGGTCTTTGAACTTTTGCTTCACACCGACATTGCGGCTGTGGATATTGATGTCAGCCATAATAATATAGTGCCTGTAATTGTTGTCTATATGTGTGAAAAAGCTGAGGGGTATAGGTGCATGGGGTCTTACATATATGGTGGCAACTGTGATATGTTTTGTCTTGAAGTACACTGTGGTAATATTATGTTCAGGCATGTGTGGCGGAAATTTTGGTGTTAGGACTCGATGTGGTATTTTGTTATGCACCCCTAGGGCTGTACCACCGTTTACTCGCGCACCGGGAGGTCCATCATGTCGTAACATTATGTATCCAGGCATTTTAGGTACGTTTCATTGAGTGTGAAGCATTGGATTTCATGTTCAAGGAGTATTTGCTGTAGTATGTTTTGCCGGGTCGGAAGCGATTGAATATTCAGATGAAGAAAACTTATTTTGTTCTGTCTAGCCATCATGTGCGTTATTGGGTATGGGTTTGATTTTGAAGTGAACGTGCGGGCCTGAGTAAGTAGCTTGCACCGTGAGTCCATACATTAACTTGGTGGTGTAATTGACCTGTTGAAGGATGTGCGGGCGTATGAATGGATGAACGTTCTGTAGCGTCATACAGAAAAACCGGATCATATCCTCTACAGTAACAGGTTCGCGTAGTGAGTTGTTGCTAGTTACTGGTGTGTCGGGAGTTCGTACTGGTACTACTAATTCAGGAGTGGTGGGGTTAGCCACTGGCTTTCCCTTGCACTTTGCACTGTAGGAAGCATGAGCCTCCGTACAGGTTGCACACTTTGGTTGTTCGTTGCCGTTCGGACAGTTCTTAGTCGGATGGTCTTGACTACAGTAGCCGCATTTAGGTTTGTTCGGGCATTTAGCCGTGGTATGTTCGTTATAGGTTTGACAGCGCTCGCAGCGTACTGGTAACGGTTGTTTTGTATTCGACGGCTCTACCCTATGCCGTTTGCCATATATATACGCTCCCTGCTCTAATAGGTAGTCGATTAGCTGCTGATCGGGTGTGAGCACCCGCACAAGATAGGTGGGACCGTCCTTGCAGAGAATGCCTAGGCATTTCTCTACAGGCACGTCTTCACTGTGGAGTTCGGCTTTGATCTCATCATCTGTCCAAGTTGGCTCTACTCCTTTGATTACCACAGATAGCATAGGTGGTTTCCTTGGAGGAGGAGTTTGTTTTGTTTTTGGGCTTGGTGTTAGTGCCTCTATAATTGCAGATTTTCCGAATATCTCGAACTATGCCTTATTTCTTATATGGCGGTGAAATTCCGGGTTGGTGGATTTTAGTATGATTCCATTCCTAGTGAACAGTATTTCTTTAATTTCGGCTCTTGGTAAATATTTGACCAGTTTCTCAGACATGCTTGGCAGTCTTGAACTGTGAATCATATGCTTTGAGAATGAACTTGTACAAGTCTGGATTGTTTTGTTTAGAAGTATGTGCTGAGGCAGCAGGATCAATAGATGGTTGTTTGATTGAATTAGTGTTTGAGGCGCTTGGTGGTGGTCCATCAGTGGTGGTAGCAGTGTCCATGAAGATTTCTGAGCCAGAACGGGAGAGGTCTGATAAAGGAGAACGTGACCTAGGGCGCTTTTCGTCTGGTGTAATGCTTTCAGTTGATGACTGATCTTGTCGACTGCGTCACCCTGAATTGCGTTGCTCCTTTGCGGTGACCTTTGAACCTGCTCCCCGGACTACTGGTTTAGGTAGCTTATGCATTCTGAGTCCTTGTTGTATAGCGGTGGTCGGCGTAAAAGAATCGATCTATATCCAAGTTCAAGCCCAAGGTCGTCAACCGTATTTTCAATCAAACCTGCTCAGTATAGCTCTAATGTTACTGGACTTACTATGAATAACCCAAAATCAAATCCGTATGAATTCCCTATGTCGTCAATCAGTGGGACAATCCTTTAACCATAAACAAAAAATCCGTGAGACTTTGCCAATTTCGTTACCAATACCTTTAATCAATATCTAATAATACCATGTTTGCCGTTTTTCCACTTGTGGCCTACACCCAGCTAGCTAATAACTTAACCTAGAGTTGCCGTTTTTCCACTGGTGGCCTACACCCAGCGTACAAGATCCAAGTAGTAAACGTATAGTGCCGTTATTCGACTGGTGGCTCTCCCAGTGTGCAAATAAGTCGTTATGCTTATTTATCCTGGCGCATATACCAGAAGCCTGTAAGCTTGTTAGCGTTCAAACAGCTCAAAAAACTTGCTCCCTTCGACACTGAATAGTGACGTCAAACTCAAATCGACAGTATACTTATCTTCTCATTTGTACGTCTGCTATACAAAATCACCGCAATAAGTTAACTGGTCGAAGTTAAGTTAGGATTAAGTTCTGACTTCTTACGTTCCTGAACGTAGCTTATATACATAATGAGAGGGCATGCATTTGCAATATATAGATTACATTGTTAATAATTTTCAAAGTAAGAAAGAGAAATGAAAAAGATTTTACAGTTCATAGAAATATAAAATAAGGATCAAAATTAATTAAAAAGAAAATTAATCGCACCATAAATAGAGAAGCTGCTCACTTCAGATTCAAGTTATTTTCCGTGCTGCCATCTATGGAGCCAAATTTCAAACTTTCAGTATGTAAATAGTTTCCTGTAGAGAGACAGCAGGATTTTCTTCACAATAATAAGCGTGATTAATTTTTACATAAAAACACATTAACATAAACTATATTCAATAAAATCAAAATAATCAGGATATAGAATGCTGTCTCACAGTCTAAAATATAAATGGCTGAGATAAGCAGGGATACCTCGGGGTCGTCACACCCATACTCACAAGAAGTCTGAGATTCCCTCAGAGTTTCTTACAAAAAGTAATTACTTTAAGTTCCTCATTCTGATAACTTAAATTTACAAATTCAATAAAATTTATTTTAAATGTTTACAGAGTGAAATTAATAAATTAATAAAGTTAAATTAATTAAGTTAAATTTGTTTTAAAAATCCAGGTTTCTGCTTGAATTCCAGGCTTTTTCCAGGTTTTCCAGGTCCAAAATAAAATTCCAGGTTTTACAAGAATTCCAGGTCAGTAGAGATCCTGGTGCAATAAAATCAATACAGATATAATCATGATCACATATTTTTATAAAACTACTGCAAAAACTTAGATCTCTCTCAGCGATCAATATAGGAATATCGTCAAAAGTGTTTGCCATTCGATATTGACCGTTCGTGGATAACAACATCATTCGACATCGCAAAACGTTCGTTCCTAATATCGGGCAATATTGATTTGTTAGAAACCTGGACAAACTGTTTCGTAGCTTATAACGTGCAGACATTCGGGCAACTTCGGCACACTTCGTGACTAAAGCCCACGCAGCGGCAGAAGGTAAGGAGAACTCAATGCTGCAAAATTCCGAAACCACTGAGAAGGATAATCTGTGTTCGAAACATTCTGAGTATGACTATTACAGTATCATTGGGCTCCGATCATTACGGAGTGATTGGTGGAAGACGACAATGAATTTCCACATTACCAAAGATCCCAAAACTCACCGAAAACTGCCTCTATTGAACATGCTTTTGGTTATGCTGGGATGGTTATGAGATCTGCAGACAGTCATGAGTTGAGTTTAACATAGAGAATGTTCAACACTTTGTGGAGTCTTTTCCTTGATGTCTGCAATCAGCCAGAAAGTTGACTAAGCGATTATCAGGCAGTTGTTCGTTGTCCAAAGATTATTCAGTATATATTTCGGCACTGTAATTCAACAGAACCGTCAGTACAACTATATTTATACGTGACTAAATGATTGGTACTGTAAACTGTAAAAGATGGCGCATAATGTAATAGCTATACCAGGTATTATTTTTGTAATTATTCAGCAATGTTTAAAAATTACACGTAATGTCGCAATGTGGGGCAGGCCGAACGTTCCATATCACAGCCCCCTACCACAAGTGTAATCAATTTTATTATCTAATAATCCCCCTCCTACTTTGAATGAACAAAAAATAAATAAAGAGTGCAGTGGAAAATTATCAAAGTCCAAAAAGGAAGAACTTTCAGTATCAAACAAACTTCGTGAACTCCATAAAATTATATCCAATTCAAAATGTAACTTCATTCTGTTCTTCCTTTTTCATCATTAAATTTCCCCCTTCTTTTTGTACAGTTACGGTCAAACGTTTTTTTCTATTGGGAAAATTTCTTTTGTGACTAACTTTGGAATGGACAAACCGATTTGAGTACTGTTTTTTGCAAGTTAAGGAGACTGTGATTTTCTGTAAGTTGCGGAAAAAACTGCACTCAGATCAGTATGTTCATTCCGAAGTTATTCGCAAAAGCAAGTTTACCACAGGAAAAAAACTTCTGATCGTGAGTGTACTATGTAGATGTAAATAGGTATTAATATCCGTTATTGTACCACAGTCGCATTTTTTTCTTAAGACCTAGCAGACAGTTCTTCAACTTTCAATGCTTTTTCGATGTCATAGATATCCAATTATATTTCCATTAATTATTATTTCCATATAATGAATAACAAATCCAATTATATTCGATTTGTTATTCATTCACCAGCGATATTAATGTTCAATACTGAAATCCGAAAATCGCACACGCACAGCCCTATTCACATTATATTTAGTCAACTCAAGGCAGTTTTCATTAAATAGTATTTGAAGATTACTTAACCAAAGTTTTAAGCTTTCTATTCCTTCTTACCACTCTCTGACTTCCTCTACATAGATGTCATATAGCTGTAATGAAGTGTTTTTGAATTACTGTACTATATTGCCTTCCTTAATCTGTATTTCATGGTCATAAAATTTGTTTGCTCTTCTTTTATCACGTCTAACAATGTTGCTAGATGTTACTTCCTTCACATGATACAAGACATATGTGAGTGTCATCAAAGGAAGAACTCAAAGCTTTCGCAACTGTATCTGTTGAGAGATCCTTTTGCCAAGCGTTATTCAAAGACACTTTCAGCACAACAAATGTTTACTTGCGCAACACTGCAATCCTCAATTATTTTTAGACTCTTTGGAAGGTTAGTCAACGAAGAAATACTTTCTTTGTCGAGAGTGAGTCATTTTTATCCTTTACACAGGAAATGATTCTCTCAGAAGAAGGTTCTTCAGTGCTCAATCTAGGAAGCTTTCTGTATTTTAGTTCTTTTTTATTATTTATAAATAATTTACATTCTATGATTTGGATAGATAACTATGGGCCAAGCCCGTTATAAATTCGAGGGACCATGTTCCTCGATGAGTACTCTTGTGTGAAAATACGAGGGAGGACCCAAAAGAAACCGGAATCGTTCTCTGGTGGCCGGATCCGTTGTAGTACATGTTTCCGCCGCTAGCTGCTTGTATCTGCGCTGGGATCTTTTTGCATCAGTCTACTGACCACTCCAGCATTGTCGAGTGAAGTCGTGGTACCACGTAATAAATATTTTTGTTAAGCGCCTCTCGCTTGTTCGGCAATTTTTGTGATGACTCAAAACTGGAAACAACGCATGAGGCTATGAAATTCTGTTTTCTGTTTGAGGAAACAGCTGTAATGCTTGACATGACTTACAAGGAAGCTGTTCTTGGAAAGACAAACTGTACGAGTGTTTTTTTTTTTTTTTTTTTTTCGCTTCGAGGCCACTTGAAGACCAACCTCGCTCAGGGCGACCCTCGACCTCCTGAACGGATGAAAACATCGCCAGAACTGGTGGAGTGATTATGGAAGACTGTCGCAGAACCACTGA